>PVJN01007773.1:0-66921 GCA_004026805.1 Lasiurus borealis
CCCCATGCACAAATTTCATGTAGCAGGCCAGTAGTTTTAAAATAAGTCTGACTCCCAAATCATGCTCATTTTCCCACAGTGTCCACAGAAAGACAGGGTGGTCAATTCTGCTGCAGAACAAGCAAGAGAACCAAAGAAGTCATATTTTTCTGGATTAAACACCTCAGTTTACAAACCATTTAACTTTAATATAAGGTTGAATATAGGATTTCAAAAGAAAGGGGAAATACGGACATGAAACTAAGTTTCAACAAGGAAAGCAAATGAGCAATTAAAAATAAATCTTCCAGGATTTGCTCCCACAGGCAAGGAAAATAATATTTATTAATCCTGCTTAACCCAAAATGATTTGAGTTAGTTAAAGTATTATAACCACTGGTGACAAACCATAGAATTTATTGTATCCTTTCATAAGTAAGGACTTCTTCAAAGCAGGAAGTGCATGTGAAATGAGACCAAGTTTTCCACGCCTCAGTGTGCAGCTTTCTGTTATGCATTCGGAGGGTCCTATATCTGTACCAAAAGGTGTTGGGAGTACCACCCTACTCAGTCTAGACCAGGAAGGCTATACTCCATTCTGACTGGGAAACCATGATATGTTCAGTCCTACTTGGGCACTAAAACACAAGTGGAATTATAAAGTCAGAAAGAAACGTGCACACTATCCAAACTAATACTTTAAAAATGGGGGGTCAGTGTCTTTAAACACACTGGTAGTTAACAGTATAGTCCCAGATTAGAAAGCTCGAGATTTCAGAAATTCAAGTATTCCTCCAAAATAAATGCATAGTTTCATTTGCAAAGTAGGGCATCATTACCTAAAGATAACAGCATCTGCAGAAATACTTACTTAGCAACTAAATCACAAGGTCTTCCTTAGAGCTTCCTTTAGGCTAGAAATAGTCCTTGCTTAGCCAGCTGGCCTGGAAAACTAGTGACAAACATAAAACCCAAAAGAATTGCAAGCTTGTTCTATCCCCTCATGTACTTGGGATAGTATCTGTAGCACTTTTTTGAGAATGGGCGTTATAAAACTAATGAAGGAAATACTTGAATTTTCTTCCTTTGTGGCATGTTTTCATTCCTGGAAATACCTCCCTTTCTAATTAATCAAATATGCAATTTTTTATTCAATTGATTCTTAAATTTAAGATTGGCGCTATTTGCAAAGACTATGTTAGCCATGACTTACTCAGCGGCCTCAGGTCTGCCACCAATGAGTCCAGGGAGAGAGCACAGACCCTGGGATGTGTCAGAATGTCCTTAACTGCAGTGCCTGGGTCTATGGAAGCACAGAGTGATGCTGATTTCCAGATGACCTAAGGAGTCCTGAAAAAGCTATGGCCTGGGTCTAAAAATGCATTTAAAAGTTCCCATTGCTCCTATCCTAATTTTGCCATATTATTTTTCTAATTTATTTTATTTGCCAAGAAAATATTTTCATACAAATGCTATACTGATTATAAAGAAAAATAAGTTTGTGTCATATTTATTCCTGTAATTTACAAGCTGTATTTTAAATTCACACATGAGCATATGAAAAGAGACAATAATTATACAACATATTATCTCTAAAAAAGTCAATTATTATTTATTTTGACCTAAATAGACAGAAAGACTCATCAAACAAAACTTCCTTGAATCACTAATATCATCATGTTTTCATGGAGTACTCATGATATGAAAGATATCATCATAAATTATGATGGAAAAAATTAAATTAAATTTTAAAAAGAAAGAAAGGTATCATCAAATGTATTATAGAGTTATACACTTGAAACCTGTATGGTTTTATTAACCAACTAGAGGCCTAGTGCATGAAAATTCATGCACTGGGGGAAGAGGGGAGGTCCTTCAGCCCAGCCTGTATCCTCTCGCAGTCTGGAGCCTTCAGGAGATGTCTGACTAAGCCCCAGTCTGGCCTCTCTCTGCAGGAGGCAACTGGGTGAGCCATTCAGGGGATGGCACCAACTGGCGAGCAGCTGGGCCCACCTCTCTGATTGCCCCTCCACCAGTGCTGGTCACTGCTGCCTCCTCTCCAAACCCCCCCCACCACATCACTGTCCCCTCCCTCTGCCCATTGGCATGCACCTTGACTGGCCTAGTATCTCCTGCTCACTGTCCAACCAGTTGTTCTGTTGTTCGGTCAATTTGCATATTATGCTTTTATTATATAGAATGTTACCCCAATAAATTCAATAAAAAAGAAAGATATCATAGATGCTGAGGAAATAGGAAGATCTATGATATAAAAACCCTACTTCCATTGATTCTTGTTTGAGTAAAGCTAACAAATACACACTTGCCTGCACACATGACACCTGTTTTATTGTGGCTCATGAGCTAAGACTGCCTTTTATATTTTTAAATGTTGGACAAAATTCAAAAAAAAAACTCATATATCACGGCACTTGAAAATTGTTTGAATGTAAATTTTCAGTGTCCAAAAATTTCTATTGAAGCACAGTTACACGCTTCCTTAACATTTTGTCTATTTCTGCTTTCACAATACAACAGAAGAGTTGAAAGTTTGCTGCAAAGACTGTATGGTCTTAAAAGGGTGAAATAGTTACTGTCTGGCTGTTCCCAGGGCAGAGAAAGGAGGGAGGGAATGTCAATCTCTGGTCTAGGGATCAAGGAAAGTTTTATGATTGATCTGTATTTTGAATCAATTCCTAAAGGATACGGCCAAATTTGTAGGGTGTTTTGGGTTTGTTTTTGTTTTTTGGTGAGGTTTTTTTTTTTGTTTGTTTGTTTGTTTGTTTTCAAGAAAAGAATGACCAAGCATAGGAAGTCCCATGGCTTTTACAGAAGGTAGAGAACATGTCAGTGATGCTGAGGTGGAGATTTCATGCTGAAGGGAAGAGGACATCCACTAAAAGACATTGGAGGGTAAAAAAAGAAGTGCTTCTCCCCACCCCACCCCCAAACCACTTCCACTTTCTGTGGAAAATAAAAACCAATTAAGGGTGGGTGTTAGTGTTTTTTGTTTTGTTTTGTTTTTTTACCAAAGGGTAATGTCTTCAAAGGAAAATTTTTCAAACAACTAATTTAGTAACAATATGTAGGTTGGATAGGAGGTTGGCCAGAGAAGGATGAAAAGAAAATGAAGAATGAAAACAAAGATTTAGATAGAGGTTCTATCAGTAAAGAAGGAAAATGGGCCGAAATCCGTTTGGCTCAATGGATAGAGCATCAGCCTGCCGACTGGGGAGTCCCGGGTTCAATTCCGGTCGGGGGCACGTACCTTGGTTGTGGGCACATCCCTGGTGGGGGGCATGCAGGAGGCAGCTGATCAATGTTTCTCTCTCATCAATGTTCCTGACTCTCTATCCTTCTCCCTTTCTCTCTGTAAAAAATCAGTAAAATATATTTTTAAAAAAAGAAGAAGAAAAGAAGAAACATGGACAACCATATGGCTGCCTCAGTGATGTCTATATATACAGAAATTCTCATAGAGGATACACTTAATATATCCTGCTTGGATAAAAGCACAAATGGATAAAAAGAAGTAAGGAGAAGAGAGGAAGGGAAAGAAAGAGGGAGAGAGGGTAAAATCATGGACAGAGTTTGTCAATTGACTGAGTGAAGTAAAGAACAAATACATGAATCAAGTTTAACTTTAGCTTTGTAGGCAACAAAGAGGCATTTATAAGAAAATATCTAGCAGCAGTTAGAAATATGAGATACTAGCTCTGGAGCAAGATCAGAATGGAGCTAGAGATCAGAAGCTAATATTATCTACCTTCAGAGATCAGCCACTTTGACAGTCCCAACAAGCTTCTCATGGATAATTGGTAGGAGCTTATTATGTTTATATTTATGTTAGCATGGCTATGGAACACTAAAGCTTCAAGTGAAAGTTGTAAAGACAGGATCTGTCACTATGTCTAGCAGTTTGCATGGCCTACTAAAGGGAACCCTATTAGCATAGCAATCATTGGTCTCAGAGATTTTACACCCCTGTGATTATCATTATTTCCATCAATAGGAGAGAGAAAGAGAAAGATGGGGGAGGGGAAGTGGAGAAAGAAGAAGGATTAGGTATCAGGGCTCCATTCTGTTCTTTGGAAACAGATGCTTGTTTCTGGACTATTTTGACACAGTCTGGGTGACCTGCAGAAAATACTGACTTCATTTTTCCCTCACCTATATATCTCTTAAGTAGAATCTGGGAAACAGGTTTTTAAAAGTGTGCTTATAAATGTTCTATATTTATTTGCAAAGCTGCCCTGGAACTCTCCTGATCATGCCCATTTCCAGCAATTATTTTAAATTGTGTTTTAACAACTAAATGATTCTAGGAACACAGAAAGGGGCATATAACAATCTCATGGTATGACACACTTTCTGAGAACTGTACTGAAGCCAGGAGGTTGAGACAAGTAAAGTAAAGTAATTTTTATCTCTAGCAACTTACTCAAAAACATATGTATGTATCTACAGAAACCTGTAGGAAGTTCCCCATTTCATGATGAAAATTGGCCTTTCTTGAAATCTATGCTTAGCCATGGCATCTAGCAAAGGATCTCTCTCTGTTTTAGAAGCAGCATTATCAGAACAATGGCATTCAGGGAATGAAAAATATCTCCACTAAGGATTTATGTTCATTAAGAATTCAGAAAACACAAAATCTGCACCTGCTACAAGATAATATTAGGCTTACAAAGCAAAACAAAGATTTCAACATAAAGCTAAAGATATTTACACTAGTTGGGATAGTTACTGAACTGAGTCAGGAGAAAATTAAAACAGAACTGACTACTTATGAAGGCACCCAACGTCCAGAATATTAAGACACTGTTAGATACAAAGAATTTAGATTTGAGCCAGAAAACAATAGAAAAGATACTATGGATCAGATTACAAAGGAAGGAAGGGTGGGATGGGCCCTGCCAGTTCTTACGCTTCATTCTGCCCACATACATATCTTACAGAGAGTTTTCTATTTTTAATTGAGGCAGAAATGCCTCAGATTTTACACTCCTGTTATGAATAACACTGAGGCCCTCAAGGATGGCAACAGGAACCTAAAATGGTTTTCTGGTTGTTTATCCACAGCATGTAACACATGATGTTGTCCTTGCCATCGCCAACTAATGCCCTTTCCACTGTCAGCATTATGGGGGCCCTCCTGTCAGCATTATGACTGTGACAATGAAATGAACAGGAATCTTCAAAACTGCCTACAGAGGCTCATAGCAGAGTGCATGTTCCTGCTCCAGTGCTCTTACTATTTACCATAGTAATATCTTGAATTTAAATAATAGCTTTCCCCCAAGGAGCAAAAAATGTTTTCATACATATAACTTTTTTTATCCTCACCCACGGGTATGCTTTTATTGCTTTTAGAAAGAGAAAGAAAGGGAGAGGGACAAAGAGAGAGAGAAACATTGACTGGTTGCCTTCTGTACATGCCCCAAAATAGGGATATGCCCTGACTGGGATGTGAACCCTTAGGTGCATGTGATGATGCTCCAACCAACTGAGGCACACCAGCCGGGCTCATATATCTAACTTTATTCAGCCTTCATACCTCCCTTAAATAAAGGAAAGTAAGAATTTGTTGATTCCATTTGAAATGGAAGTACTGAAAAACAGTAATGTAATGGATGATCAAATGTGATGCCAGAATATGCATGGTCTTTTAACCTGGCATTTCTAAGTCAGAAGCCTATCTTTTATTTGCTATGTATTATAATTAAACTAGAGTCCTGGTGCATGAAATTTGTGTATGGGTATGGTCCCTAGGCCTGGCCTGCAATCAGGGCCATCTTCCCCAGCTGCCTGCAGCTAACCCCGACCCCCCCACCAACCCCCTATTCCCCATTTGCCATTGGGTGATCGGTGCCTGTCGGCCAAGGGAAGAGACCAAGAAGTTAGCTGTTCTTGCTTTCTCACCCATCCTGCCCCTAACACTGGTGGCCATCAGGTGATCAGAGCCTACTGGCTGGGAGAAAAGAGCAAGAGGTGGTCAGTGAGCATCATAGTGACTGGTCCGGCAGTTGTTCTGGTCGTTCTGCCATTAGGGTTAATTTGCGTATTACCCTTGTATTATATAGGATAGAGGCCTGATACATGGGTGTGGGCTAGCTGGCCTGCCCTGAAGGGGGGCCCCAATCGGTGGCGGGGGGAGGAGGGTCCCCGCTGGGAGGTGGGGCCAGCCTGGGCGAGGGGCCACAGGCTGTTTGCAGGCTGGCCACCCTCCCCCAGCTTTGTCAGGAAGGACATCCAGAATGACGCCTGGAAGACACCTGGTCTCTCCTATCTAATTAGCATATTACCCTTTTAATAGTATAGATGAACTATCTCTGACAGGTGATAGCTTTTACTTGGTTAATTTGGAAAAAGCCTAAAGAATGAAAGGTATTCCAGGTTTGAATACAAATAATATTTATTAAGAAATAAGGAGCAAAATATTTTCATCATTGTTATTATAATGTCAAATTTTCTACTATAATAAATAATAGTTGGCTGTACAATAATTAAGTATGTAAGTCTAGTGGCTAGCCTGTAGCTAATAACTCTCAGTTTTTGGTTTTCCAATGTTCATGACTAAGAAGTCAATTTAAAAATAAAAGTGAGAGAAGACCAAATTTCCTTAAATCCTGAGGAAGTTCTTAGGAGCAAACAGAAAATGTGAAGTCCTAGTCATTGTTAATGTGCTACTTGGCAGGTCAAAAAATATTTATTAGAGATAATTACTGAAGAAGCAATTTGACAGGTGTCAAATTGTCAAAACAGAAACAAGAATGGGACAGGAGGTGCTGCACAGAACAGGGAATGGGGCCTTGTGGTTCCTTAAGGAAAGCAGTAGAAGAGAGGGCAGGGTCAGAGGCTTATGGCTGAGATATATAACATGAACAGGACATATGGCATGTGGGAATAGGCATGCAGGTTTATTGAAGAAGAAAAGGCTGTGACCAATGTGTTTCAGGTCCAAGGAGATCCTTTAAAGGACATCTCTGACCAAGACTAATTTAGTTTACGATTACTGTGTGACAGGCATTGTGTTAAGTATTTTCCACATAGTATCTCATATGACTCTTACTAGTCTCAACGTAGGTGTTATTTTGCCCAATGTACAGATGAGAAATCAGGTTATGAGATGTTATCCAACCACTGCTATTAATTGATAAAGTCAGAATAAGAGCCTAGAATGACCTACCTCCACAACTTGCTTTTAACCACTCGGCCATGTTGGCTAATTTTGAGAAAAAAAGATTTTAAACCTATGAGAAAAGCTAACAAGGACCTGTTCTCAGGGGTTTTATCTCTCACACCAGTCCCTCTATGCTTCCCTTTTTCTCTTGAACTAAAATACTCCCCCATTTACTAAGGGAGGGGTGTGTCAGAAAAACATTCACATATTATACCTATTACTCATGTCTCACAGGAACCTGAAAGACAACTCTGCTGTGTGCAGTCATGAGTAGAGGCGTAATTAAGAATTTCTAGTACCTGAGTGAGCTCCAAGATTTATATTTCTCCCCAGCCCACCTTCCTTTATGCCAATTTTAGAACTAAATATCCTCTCTCTCTCTCTCTCTCTCTCTCTCTCTCTCTCTCTCTCTCTCTCTCTCTCTCTCACACACACACACACACACACACACACACACACACACACGGACACACGCGCGTGCACGCACGTGCGCGCCAAACCCCAGTAAGTCAAGAACAGCAACAGGTACCCATCATGAGCATATCTATGTAGTAAAAGCTGTGGCCAGCTCTGCACCCTGTTTGGTTTTGTTCCTGCTGAGTTCAGCTGTTTCCACTGTAGCACAAATATAATTTTGCCATCACTAGAGAGAAATAGCATATTCACATCATCCCTTTCCAGCCAACAGAATAACGTGCTGTCATCAAAAAGAAGCTCTAAAAGTCAAATCGGTAACAATATCCAAACTAAGCAATGCAGACAAAGCCAGTCACAACCTTGCTTTCTTCTCCTACATGCTCTCCCACTCCTCGCTTCTCACACACCAGGCTAACGTCATGCACATGGAATTACTTTCCAATCTAGAAATACACCATGCTCTTTCATGATTCTGGGTCTTTGAAAGTGCTATTTTTTTTCCCTGCCTGTTTTGTCCTCTCTGAGTCAATCAACAAATGTATTTTCCCTCAAGGCCTAGCTCAAAAGTCTTCTCAAGAAATCATCCTCAATTTTCTCGTTCCCTTTCTGTGCTCCCGTGGAGCTTAGAATGCCTTTATACTGATGCCCATCATTTTACATATAGAACTTATTCACATGTCTTATCTCCCCAGTCCATCGGTGAATCCCAGCACCTACAGCCTGCCCAAGATGTAGTAAACATTAGACAGTGACTAGATCAGTGGTTCTCGACCTCTCTAATGCCGCTACCCTTCAATACAGTTCCTCATGTTGGGGTGACCCCCAACCATAAAATTATTTTCGTCACTACCACTAGCAGGGTCACCTAAGATCATCAGAAAACACAGATACTTACATTATGATTCATTAACAGTAGCAAAATAAGAGTTGTGAAGTAGTGACGAAAATAATTTTATGGTTGGGGGTCACCACAACATGAGGAACTGTATTAAAGGGTAGCGGCATAAGAAAGATTGAGAACCACTGGACTAGATGGTCTGTGGGGGAATGAAGAACCTATGCTTTTCCTCAAATGCCCTGAAGTTTTCGTGTTTTGGTGTTACTGACATCATTGTTCTCCATGAGTTGAAATAAAGGCTGTAAATGTTGCTGTTTTTCCAGTAGAAAAAAAATTCTACTTGAGGTTAGTGGGACTGTAAAATTGGCAAGCTCACAGGACCCACGCTCCAGAACCACGAAGAGGTGGAGGACTAGGAAGGAAGTAAGTAAGAAGGGCAGCATGCTAACTGGGAGCTGCTATCACCGCAGATACCAACAATAGCTCTGATTTACATAAGTTGCTTCAACTCCAGGAGTAGTCTTGATTCCTTGGCCGATTTTCCTCTCAGGTGATAGTGCCTGGCTTTCTGGCCCTTGACAGTCCCAAGTCCTGGTCCTGCTGCTGAGTCATTTGTTGCAGTTCTCTCTGGCATCATTCCTGTGCAGAGAATGTATTTCCTCTTCCTATTCATCAACATTGTTTTCTTAATAAATTCTGCAGCTACTGTCGTTACAGTGTCTAAGTCACCCCTTGCCCTTTAGAAATTAGATTGTGTGGGTAATGAACGTTTTGTCTAAAATGTTTTCATGTTACATTTTCTGATTTATTCTCAAAATATTATCTTAGAATAAGAAATAAAAATAAAGGGGTAAAAGAAAAAGAAGTATACTTTTAATAGCAAGAACATAAAAAAATACAAACTATTTGTGTTAATTGACTTTAGATTCACACAAAGACTTCCAACATTTTAAGTGAACAGAATGTAAGGGGCGAAAGGCGGGGCGGATAGAGTAAGGAAAAAATATTATTAAAGGTATTTCAGTAATCCATTCAACCAGCATATATACCTGGCACTCTGCAGGTGACCAGGTCAAGTAACAGAATCCTAACTGGTTCATAATCTACAGGAAAGGCTCTAATTATAATGCAAAGTGATAAGAGGGAGAATAGACATAATCTCTATAATGGGTATAAATCTCACCTTATAAATTTACATGCACGAGAAATATGCTTATTATATTCTATAATTATTCTTTTTTATTTAGTTCTACATTTTTTATTTTAGTCAATTATAGTTTATATTTATTTTGTATTAATTTTAGGTGTACAGCATAGTAATAACTAGAGGATAATAGAAATAAAACATGCTATAAAACTAGCCAGGATGAACTCATTGGTCTTACTAAAAAGTTTAAATTTTTCCTATAATGGAGTATTGGTTTAAGTAGAGGAGTGAACCAAGTCAGTTACAAATGATGAAGATATGGAGCAAGACTAGACACAAAAGATAGTAGTTTGATAATTAGGCAAAGTTTGCAGTGGTCCAGGAAAGGAGATTAAAATATCGGATGTAACATTCTGCTCCTCTGTAAAAGAACTGGATATTTCACCCCTGCTTCAGCTTTGTGGAAGGGAAAGGTGGAAGGGAAAGCTAAGTAAACTTTCCCTTGACGTTGGACTTGGTCATGTTTTTGTTTGACTGAAAGGATGTTAGTGGGCATGGTACAAGGACAAACTTGAAATGTGCTTGTGCACTTGAGGTAGCCGTGTGAGTTCTGGGGATCTGCCTTGAGAAGAACATGCCCCATAGCCACTGAAATCCAGCCTCGGCCTCAGACTGAGACACATGTATCAGCCTGAACCCAACATGTTAGCCTACAGCTCAAGTCCAATTTACAGAATCCAGCCTTACCCCCTAAATGAGTCATGGAAATTTTAAAAAGTGTTGTTGTAAAGTGGCCATTGAATTTTATAGTAATTTCTGATAGGATACTCTGTATTCTAAAACATGCATTTTTTTTTCACTAGTAGCCTTGTTAAGGGCGTTTAAAACAAAAAGAAACAAACAAAAAAACACCTAGTGGCCTCCTCTTCACTCTGCCTTCTCTGCTTTTGACAATGCTACTTTCAAAATGATCAGAAAGTCCTTGAGGAAGCTTGTTATTTTGTTTCCATGAAAAAAAAAAGGTAAAAGCAAAAATAAACCCAGAAGAATACAAACTCATTATTTGGAAGAAAATCCTGAACTCAATGAAAAACCTCCAATGCAAATGCTTCAAAACAGAAAGTTAAGGTTTAATAATGTAAATTGGGTAATTTTTTCAGATGAACTTTTATATAGATGTGTTTTTAGAAAAAAGTTTTTCACAAACTGGATTTGAGCCATTCTATAGGTATCAATGACTGCATATTTACAGAGTTGCTTTCCTCATTCTATGATTATGTATTTAAAATGTAAAGCAAGGATACAGAGGATGGTAAGAAGGTCTTTGAGGCACAATTCTCCTCCCACTTTATACTGCTAAAAAGAAGGCCTTGCTAAGGCCAACACATACTCTCCTGGATGGCTGCGTTCAAATAAGGCATATTTAAGTCAGAAAAACCCTGACAGATTATAGTGTTACAGAGTTTTTCAAGGGTCCCTAAAGCAAGATCACATTTTCATGGCTAGGTGTGGAGCTTTCCTTGAAGAGAATTTGTGTTCTCATTGTCAATTTCCTAGATGAAATCCAATATAAGTCCTGATATATAGATTTAGAGTCTTATATTGATGTTAACATCTTCATTTTGGGCCCAGGAATTTGGATAGGACTCTGAGTCATGCACGTGCTGGGACATTCCTGGCACGATGTCAGTCAGTCTGAAGTTGGACCAAAAAACAGATCTACCCTAAAATAAGTGACTCTTAGCCCTGGTCCAATGGCTTAGTTGATTGGAGCATTGTCCCATACACCAAAAGATTGTGGGTTCGATTCCTGGTCAGGGCACATTCATTCCCTACTCAGGGCATGTACGGAAGACAACTAATATTTCTCTCTCTTTCTCTCTCTTTCTCTCTCTTTCTCTCTCTCATCAATAAAAAACATATCCTTGAGTGAAAATTAATTAAATAAATAAATAAATAAATAAATAAAAGCAGCCTTTTTTTTTTTTTTTTGTATTTTCCTTCCAAAGTCTAATTCACTTTTTAACCTGACCTCAGTTGTGCTGTGGGGAGTTAAGAGGGGTCTATCTCATTTTTCAGATAGGAAAGAGCCAGGGTCAAGTTCACATGAAATCAGAAAGGCAGAAGTGGTAGTGATTATTTGGGGAGGACAAGAAAGCTGAGCCCATAGGTTTAGTGGTCTCTTGAGCAGGACCAACCACAGAAGCAGCCGTATAATGAGGAAGCCACTTGCTTCTGAGCAGATGAGAAGCAGGACTTGGGAAAACGCTCAGAAAAAAGACCTATTTCTGGTGCCTACAATAGTAGCGGCTCAAGCTGTAATAAGTGGGGAATTAAAAGAAAGCATTATCTTATTTTATGGTTGCCAGCTGGTAAAATCTGGCACGTTAGCAGCAATTACTCAATTTACCACTAAATAATATTTTTCCAACTTATAAAAGACCTTTTTTTTTAAATTAATTTTTTATACATGTCTCCCCTTGCCCCCCCTCCCTCCCAGGCATACCCCAAACCCCCCAGTGTCTGTGTTCATTGGTTATGCTAAAAGACCTTTTTTAAAAAATGTAAAATAAATGCAATCCTACAAGAAAAATTAAGAGTATAATCTAAAATGTAAATTCTCCAATATAAATACATTTTTCACTTAAAAAATGTATCTTTGTAAACAATAACTAACTTTTATGGCACATAACTGCTGACAGGGAAATATGGAAGGAATGTAGATGGCTGGGAGTTTTGTGAAGGCCATTAGTAAGAACTTACTAGTATCTAAAATAAGATGCTTTTATCAATGCCAAGAACATATTAATGAGAGAAAGGAAATCACATTCTTGGCTTTTTAAAGTCACATTTGGCTTTTCTCTTTAAAGGCTACTCCCCTGAAATTAAAGCACTAATGTTTTAAAAAATGTATACCTTCAAAAAATGCAGGACATCGTGTTTTTGGTTAATTATTTATAACAGCTTAAAACAGTTTGGTTTCTGTAGCCAAGTTAGTTTAAGAACCAGAGTGAGAAAAAGAAGCACAGGCTTTTCCTCCTTGTTCTAAATGAGAAGATGGTGCTTTTAAGTGAAGTGAAGTTTTAATCGATAATATTTAATATTATTTAAAACTGTGTTTTAACAAAATGCTTGACATTTTACTTATTCACTTGTAAGATTTATAAAATAGAAACATAACTGGAGTAGTTTTTTGTGAGTAAGGATCTGTTTCAGCATAATGTATGACAAGGAAAGAGCATCCCTTTCTATGAAGTCTTTAGAAAGAGCAAAGTCATCCATTCGCCTCCCAGGCCAATGCATTTTTCTATAACTTCTTTGTGAGCATACTGTATATTCAGGACCATCTTAAATATTTTAAATAAGGGAATGATTTGGTAGTATATAAAACAAGAAAATAATTTAAGTAGAATAATTAATCTAATTTTCTGATACACATCTCTGTTTTTCAAGAAGAGAAAATATAGATTTCATAAAAAAGCCATTAAATCTTATAAAATGGAGGAACAACTGTTCATTTCAATTTTAAATATTTAAGATCTTAATACATTTCCTATTGAGAATCAGTATTTTTTCCTTTCATTCACAATTACAGTCTAGATTGCTGCTTAATTAATACTTATTTATTTGTGGAACACATGAATCTGGGCCTGATTAGCACTGGACATTTGCGTGGCCCTGTCAGAACTATAAGCAGCAGGACATGGGAGACATAACTCTCTGAGAATGCCAACACTTTTTTATCAAGGGCAAAATTAAGAACCTATATGTACTACTAAAGAAATATTATTTCAAATTTATTATTGGGACTTCAAAAGCTGCATAAAAAACAAACAAATAATCATCTATCAGACCATCTAACCCTAGAGGGAAGGCAGCAGAGAGTGGCAGGGAGGGGGAGAGAGATCAACCAAAAGACTTGTATGCATGCATAGAAGCATAACCAATGGACACAGACACCAGCGGGTGAAGGCCACAAGTAGAAGGGCGAGGAGGAGAAGGAGGAATAAAGACACATATGTAAAATGTGGGAATAAAGACACATATGTAAAACCTTAATCAAGAAGAAAAAATAAATAAAAACAAAACAAAAACTAAATATTCCTACTAGTATATAATTTATTAAAATGCTCCCTATTGCTTCCTAAAAAATAAATCTTTTCAAAGCATAATGGTATCATCATAAATAGAAACAAATGGGGAAGAATAGCAGCCATTGCCAGCCCCAAAAAACTTAAGTACATAAAAATGAAGTATGTTAAGACTTTTCTATTATTAATGAAATGGAGTTTCACAAGGAAATGCAAAGAGACAAAAGTAGTAGCAAAGTTATGAATTAAATAGTGACTGAAAAGCAGGAGTTCCTAGTTCCCTGGCACATGACACCTCCTACTGAAGTTTATTCGGTAATGAAATAGTACTATTGCTTCAAACATATAGAAAAATTATTTCAATATCAAGATGTTAAGGTGAGTAACATCAAGTACTTATTGCAGTCATTTTAACAGCTTGTACACCAAAAAAATCATGTGCCTTCCTTGCCTGCATATATGTAAGGGCTCTCTATGATGTATATTTTCCTTACACCAAAAAAGAAAATCAGTACTGCTGTTTATTGTGTCTGAACTTGCCACCCTAAAGATGAACTTTGCAACTCTGACAACATTATAAAAATATTAATAGTGAAAGAGAAGTCTTTCTCAGAATGTAGCCAAGGTTAGTTCATACATATCACTTACCACCAAAAAAACACCAATAACCATGCACAGCTTTGGCACCAATCTCTGTAAGGCCCTTGAAATTACTCTCGTAATAACCACTTTAAAAAGCTTGCATTGAAGGTAAAGTAGTTCTTCCAATATCTGTGTAACAGAAAGGGCAAAAAGCTTTATTTTTAATTAAGCTCATTTTCACAATTCATCAATCTTCCTTTAAGTACTTTGAGAAAAATATGTCTTCTTCACTTATGATTCCTCAGCACCTAATTATCATAACATCTATTTAATTAGTCCTCATAAAAGCTTATTAAATAGAATAATAAATTTTAAAAATACAATGTCTAGGATACTTTTATCTATATATTTATGTATAATGTAAGAGGAACAGAATAGCAAGCATTAGATGAATGATCTACCAGAATCATGAGTCAACAGCCCAAAAGTAACAATGTGCAATTTATTTTATTCCCTAAGGCTTGGTGTCTATGTTTACAAATAAACATTAAATGTACCATAAGAATTAAGGAAAATAAAAGACCAGTGAATTATGTCCTTTAATACTTATTCCTGAAAGTTTGAGACTATGTTCCTAAGAAGTTTGACAGGGTTTTTGTAGCTCAACTAATATGTGCAGAATAGAATTCTTTATTTATGATGGACAATACCACCTTTAAAAAATAGTAGCAAGTAGGTTTTCTCGGCAATTTGTAAAGAAACACAAAACTATTGAGAGTCCCAGAACAGGAATAGCTAATGTTGGAGTAAAATAAGTAAGAAAAAAAATTAATGCTATGACTCAACTGATCACCATACCTTCTGAACACATTTATTGTTTAGGGTATACAAATTTTACCTTTCTTATTTTCATGCCAAATATAACTTCAGATTTTGGAACTACTTTTCAGGCCACTTGGATTACCTTCAAACATAAACTGTATTCTTACATGTGCACAACTATACTTCCAACCCTACCTATCTTCCCTGCCTATCCCAACATACAAGAGAGAAAAAGTCACTCATTTGCAATGATGAGTAGATGGCTTTTATCTCCCCTGGTAATATAAATGACCATGGAAAAAGTAGAACATAAACAGACATAGATGCAGAGAACATTTTAATGGTTGCCAGATAAGAATGTGGGTAGGGGGATAGGTGAAAAAGATAAAGGGATTAAGAAATACAAATTGGTAGTTACAGACTAGTCATGGGAATGTAAAGTACAGCATAGGGATTCCTATCTAATAAAAGAGTAATATGGCTAATATGCAAATTAACCATCACTCCACTACATCCACAAGCCACACCCACAAGCCATTCAGGAGCGAGATTGCAAATTAACCCCAAACAAGATGGCTGTGACCACAGAGTGAGCCAGAGGGAGGCTTGTGTTTCCCCAGTGATGAAGGAAGCCAAGCTTTCCACACACCCTGGCAGGCCCAGGCCTCCACTCAAGGCTACAAAGTTTCAATTATAGAAGATAAATAAATTCCAACAGAAATGGCTGCTGCCATGGAGCAAGCAGGAGATTTGGCTCTGCTCCAGGCTACAAAGATTCAATTGTAGAAGATAAATAAATTCCAGATACCAGGGCCTCCGCTTGGGTAACCACCATAGGCCCCTCACCCAGGTCACCCCATGCCCCAAGGGAACCATCACTCTGATCCAGGACACACTTCAGGGCAAACCAGCTGGTCCCCACCAATGCACCAGACCTCTATCTTATCTAATAAAAGAGTAATATGCAGATTGACCATCACTCCAGCACACAAGATGGCTGCCCCCATGTGGACACAAGATGGCCACCACAAGATGGCCAGCAGGGGAGGACAGTTGGGAGGGACCAGTCCTGGAAGGGAGAGCATATGGGGGTGATCAAGCCTGCAGGGGAGGGCAGTTAGAGGTGTCCAGGTGAGCAGAGGAGGGAAGTTGGGGGTGACCAGGCCTGCAGGAAAGGGCAATTAGGTGTGACCAGGTCTGAAGGGGAGGGCAGTTAGGGGCAATCAGGCTAGCAGATGAGCAATAAGGCATCAATTAAGCTGTCAGGGGAGTGATTAGGGGGTAATCAGGCAGGCAGAAGTGGTTAGGGGCAATTAGAAAGGCAGGCAGGCAAGCAGTCATGAATTGTGAGAGGGATATCTGACTACCTGTTTAGGCCCGATCCCACCAGGATCTGGCCTAATCAGGCAGTAAGACACTCCTTGAAGGGTCCCAGATTGGAAAGGGGAAAAGCTTGTCTGAGGGACACTCCCCCCACGCTGTGCACAAATTTCATGCACCAGGCCTCTAGTATAGTCAATAATCTATACTAATAAAAGAGAAACATAAAAATTGACCATACCTCCACTACACCCACAAGCCACGCCCACCAGCCAATCAGGAGCAAGTATGCAAACTAATCCAACCAAGATGGCAGTGGTCACAGAGCTGGAGCGAGCAGGAGGCTTGGGTTGCCCTGATGATGAAGGAAGCCATCCACCCTGGTCAGCTCTGGCCTCTGCTCAAGGCTACAAAGTTTCAATTATAGAAGATAAATAAATAGAAGATAAATAAATATAGAAGAAATATTTATAGAAGATAAATAAATCCCAGATACTTGCTTCCAGCTGGCCAGGCCTCCACTTAAGGAGGTACTGGAAAAATAAAAAATAAAAGAAAAAAAGAGGAGCTGGAAGCTTGGGTTGCCAGGGGGTGATCAGGCCAGGATAGGACTGCAGCTATAGGTGATCAGACTGATGGGGAGCAGAGCCATTTGGGGAAGCAGACCAGCAGGGGAGCAGATTAGGGATGAGCAGGCCACCAGTGGGAGTTCAGTTGGAGATAATCAGGACAGCGGGGGAGAGGGCAGTTTAAAGTCAGCAGCCTGGCAGGGTCCAATTGGTGGCAAGCAGGCCAGATGGAAGGCAGGAGCGAGCAGGCCAGCAAGGGGGAGGGGGTAGTTGGGGGAGAGCAGCTGACAGGCAGAGTGGTTAGGGGCAATCAGGCAGGCAGGCAGGCAGGTGAGTGGCTGGAGCCAGCAATCCTAGATTGTGAGAGGGATGTCCAACTACCCTGTAAACCGGCAGTAGGACATCCTTTGAGGGGTCCCAGATTGGAGAGGGTACAGGCTGGGCTAAGGAACATCCCACCCCTTGTGCACAATTTTGTACACCAGACCACTAGTATTCTAATAACTGTATATGGTGTCAGATGAGAGCACAATTATTGGAATTATTATTTAGTTAAGTTATGTAATGTATAATCACTGGGGTATACACCTGAAATTAGTATAATAATTTATGTCAACTGTAATTGAAAAAAATTTTAAATAAATAAATTGAAGCAATAAAAATGTAAGAAGATAAATTCTATTTATGTTCATCTTGAGATAGTGAAATTTTAGTGCAGAAAAAAATAATAAAAATAAAGTTTAAAAATATATGATAAAAATATATTTGTAATATACATGATAAAGCGTTATATCCATTGTGAATCAGAGAAGAGGACATTGTGACTATACTTGGAAGTCACCTGCAAAATTAGCATTTCCAAAAATGTAAATAAATCCACAGGTGCATACTATTTCTCTCCAGTGTTCTAACTTAGTAAATGAATAGAAAGAGTTAGTTAAAATTAATGTAATACTAGCGAGAATATGACCAATTTGAGAATATACACATCTTTGTGAAGAAGCCTTAGAAACCAGTAAGAAAAAGCAAACACCTCAATAGTAACTACGTAAAGGGCACAAATAATCAATTCACAGAAGTATAAAAATATATAAAAACTTTATTTTTTTAATCTAACAACCTGATATTGACAAAAAGAATGATAAAATCTAATTTGGGATGAAAATAGAAATATTGCCACCCTTATACTTTTTATCAATACAAATTACTTCAGATTTGCTGTATGGCAGATGCTTATACTACAAATAAAAGATGATCATGATATTGTCAAAGAGAAGGAAATATTTTTTAAAAAAGGAAAAATATAATGTGTCTTTTATTACATTTTTTGTTAATTTGTTAATGATATAATAGATGTTATGTTTTGTGAAGGAGTTCTTATCTTTTAGATGTAAATATTGAAGCATTTATTAATGAAATGATAGATCATTTGGAGCTGCTTTAAAATAATTCAAGGCTAAAGGTATAGGGGAAGGAGTAGCTGAAACAAGATGGCCACATCTTGATTATTGTTGATGACACATGTGATTTATTACAGAGTTTTTATTTTATATGTCAAAAAATTCCAGAGTAAGAAGTTTTTAAACTATTTATTAACAACTAGATTTTGTATGAAATAAGATCAAATTTTAAAAAAAACAGATGGAAAGATACCAAAAGTTAACAATACTTTTACTCATATGTGGGATCTAATAAAAAAATGAACTAACAAATAAAACACAGATAGATCCATAAATAGAGAGCAGGATAACAGCTGTCAGAGGAGCAGGTGCACTGGTGGGGCTGGTGGGGCTGGAGGGATTTAACAAAAAACAGAACAAACTCATAGAGAGGGGAAAGCCAGAGGGGGGTGGTGTATGAATGGTAATGGACAGAGATTTGTCTTGAGGGAGGTGGTTTGGAATGAACACACTCTACAGTGTATAGATGATGTGTTGTAGAATTGTGCACCTGAAACCTGTATCATTTTCTTAGCCAGTGTCATTTCAATAAATTCAATTTTTAAAAAACATTTAAGTACATTAAATATCAGAAATGCATTCAATTCTTATGAGAGTTACTGTATTGTAAGTCCTAACCCACTAATAGGCAAGCTTTCAAAAAAATAAATTAAATAGTGGGAAACCAAGATGGCGGCATAGATGAACACCTAAGTTGCTGCCTCACACAACAATTTCAAAATTACAACTAAAAGACAGAACAGACACCATCCAGAACAACAGGAAAGCTGGCTGAGTGAAAATTCTACAACTAGAAGTAAAGAGAGGGGCTCATGAAGACTCAGAGAAGCTGTAAAAAGCTGAGGTATGGAGACACGCTCATGGACAGGACCGGTGGAGAAGGGTGTGGCTGGCTTCCTCTAGCAGGAGGAAGACGGAAAATCCCAACTGCACTGATCCCCGCTTCTGACTGCACTAAACCCCAGTTCCAGAAGAGACTCACATGGGGAAGTCTGGACTGTTGTGAAAAGGAAGGAGTGCAGGGAAACTTAGGGGTGCGCAAAAGTGTGCACAAAGAGTGCTGACTGCTGATTGTGCTGCTGGCTTTCTCTAGTGGGAGGAAAACAGAACCTCACAAGAGAACTGAAATCCAGATCCAACTGCACTGAACCCCAGTTTTGGGCGAGACCTTGGGGACCCAGACTCATATGGGTCCCCAGAGCGCACTGAAACTCAGAGGAACTGGAAAGGCAGAGGTCCAGAGGCAAGCGCGCATGTGCAGACACAGCTGATCCTCACAACCAATTGGCTTGGAGGTCAATTCCCCTCAGTGATACCAACAACAATTAATAATTAACTACAATAAGACTGTACACACAGTTCACAAAGGGATGCACCAAGAGAGTCCACCTCAGGAAACTGGGGAGGGGGAGCTACTGGGCCACATAGGACACCTAGCACACAAAGCTACTCTACAGCAGCAAAATATGTGGAGACAAAAGCACAGATAACAAATGAAAGAAATGGAAGAAAACAAATGACTGGATATTGAGTTCAAAACCATGGTTATAAGGTTTTTTAAGAATTTCCTAGAAAAAATGGATAAATTTAGCGAGACCCAAGAGGAGATGTAAAAGGACCAATTAGAGATGAGAAAGAACCAACTAGAAATTAAACATACACTGACTGAAATAAAAAATACTATACAGAAACCTAACAGCAGACTAGAGGATCACAAGAATCAAGTCAAAGATTTGAAATACAAAGAAGCAAAACACACTCCACTGGAAAAGCAAAAAAATAAAAAAATAAAACAATGTGAAGATAGTGTAAGGAGCCTCTGGGACAACTTCAAGCATACCAACATCAGAATTATGGGGTGACAAAAGAAGAGAGAGACCAAGATACTGAAAACCTATTTGAAGAAATAACGACTGAAAACTTTTCCCACCACCTGAAAGAAATTGATTTTCAAGTCCAGGAAGCACACAGAACCCCAAACAAAAGGAATCCAAAGAGGAGCGCACTAAGATACATCATAATTAAAATGCCAAGGGAAAAAGACAAAGAGAGAATCTTGAAAGCAGCAAGAGAAAAATAGTTAGTTACCTAGAAGGGAGCATCCATACAATGGTCAGCTGATTTCTCAACAGAAACTATGCAGGCCAGACTAGAGTGGCAAGAAATACTCAAAGTGATTAATAGCAAGAACCTAAAACCAAGAATACGCTACCCAGCAAAGCTATTATTCAGAATTGAAGGTCAGACAAAGAGCTTCACAGTTAAGAAAAAAACTAAAGGAGTTCATTAACACCAAACCAGTATTATATGAAATCCTGAAAGGTATTTTTTAAGAAGAGGAAGAAGAAAACAGTAGGGTAAAAATTATGAACAACAAATGCATATCAATCAACAAGTGAATCTAAAAATCAAGTGAGCCGAAACTGGTTTGACTCAGTGGATAGAGTTCCAGTCTTCGGACTGAAAGGTCCCAGGTTGGAGTCTAGTCAAGGGCATGTACCTTGGTTGTGGGCACATCCCCAGTGGGAGGCATGCAGGAGGCAGCTGATCAATGTTTCTCTCTCATCAATGTTTCTAACTCTCTATCCCTCTTCCTTCATCTCTGTAAAAAAAGTCAATAAAATATATTAAAAAAAATAAAAATCAAGTGAATTGAGAATCTGATGATCAGAATAAACTGTTGAATATAATAGAATTAGGAGCATAAAAAGGGAGTGGACTGATAAGTCTCAGGGGAAAAGAAGTGAGGCGGGTGCAGGGAGAGACTGGACAAAAATCATACACCTCTGGATGAGGACAATGGTGGGGAGGTAAGGGCAGAGGGTAGGATGGAAGCCAGGTGGAGGGTCGCTATGGGGGAAAATAAGAGGAACAATTGTAATAATCTGAACAATAAATATCTATTAAAAATAAAAAATCAATCAATAAATAAAACAATGATTTACTTGGGGATAATCTTTATTTTTCTCCTCTTTGCTTCCCAATATTTTCTGAAATTTTTGTAATGAATATAAATTACCTTTATCACCAACAAAATAGTTTTTTAAATGCATACAATATAGCCACCTTCATCTTAGAAAAGGTCATGAGAGACAAATTAATATATTTTTTCTAGGAGACATTTTTACCCCTAAATATTTCACTTTTTTTTTAGTAGCCAAAAAAATAAACATTTATTATCTCACATAACTTTTTTTTCCTTTTAATTTTTTTATTGTGTTACATGCATACATATCTCCCCATTGCCCCCCCTCCCTTTCCGGCATACCTCACCCCCCCCAGGGTCTATGTTCATTGGTTATGCTTATATGCATGCATACAAGTCCTTTGATTGAGCTCTTATCTACCCCACCTCTCCTTAATCTTCACATGTTTTTTTTCTTCTTCACTTCATCTGCTTTCAATTCTGGAATATCAGGCATATTGTTCATTGGCTTAGATTTACTTTTCTTTCATAATTTATTTCCAATTCAATCTCTTTTCTTCTTCCTGTTTGGTACATGTCAATATTAGGTCTTCATTTTAACTAACCACAATTACACATTATTAACTAAAGCCAACATTTTGTCCCATCATACTTGCATCTGAAACCAATGAGAACTCATTTATAATATAAGCTATAAGCAACATACAGAAAGATAAAAATATACTTAAGATATTTCAATTATTCAGGCAGATACCATTGTAATGGTACTGGCTAGGCAGTAATGTTAGAGTCCACCAAAATAAAGTTGAACTGTGCTTTAAATGAATTTTTAAAATAGCAGTGAACTATACCTATCTCTTGCATTTGGGTAGAGCAGATAATTATAAGATCAAAGAGAAAAGTGAGTTTACAATATAATGTTTGAGATGTCAAAATTGGTCCCCTTTGCCTCCTTCTCCCACATCCCCACACATCAAGTTTGCTGAATACTTGTTTTATAAAGCTAGTAAGAGTCTGATAATTATCATTATTATCATCACAACACTGTTTCCATTTATAATCACTGATCATCATAAACACCTCTACAGGTTTATATAAGTACCCTCTATTATAGGAGGAAATAAAAAAAGATGAAATATGTAGTTCAAAGTCACAAAGCCTGGATTCAAATACTGTTTCTATCTTATGCCAAATCTTTGCTCTTTTGATACCACTACAGATCATTTATAGACAGAGCACATTATGTGGATTGATGGGGAATGAGATGGGAAAATAGTGTGTGCAGAAAAACATGAGATATGGCAAGATTAAAGAGAGAATAAATACACATTTCATCTGTGATGGTTGTTCTTATTCTATTTTTCAGCAATAAATATGTATTAAAGGAATTTATAACAATGTTTTAAATTTACAAAGGCATCCTTCTTGCCATTTGCAGCATACCAATGTGCCCTGGGATGATTCATGGATTCAGAGGATATTAAAACTAGGAGTAGTGGAGTCATCTAATGGAATATTTTCCTTTTACAAAAAAAAAAAAAAAACAATTGGTTGTGAGAGAATATTGCGAAGTGCTCCTTCATCTATAAACTCAAATTGCTGTATCTATTCTGATACTAAAAAACAATTGGGTGTGAATTGTATTTTGTTTGAAACTCCTCAAGTAGCATAGTTACTGTAAGTGCAGTGACTATCACATATAGTGGGGCAAAAGGAGGTTTACAGTTGTGAGTATGCAAAACACGAGTTTATTCTTATATTATTATTTGTTAATTGTTATATTGTTTTCCATATGAACAACTGTAAATTTACTTTTGCCCCACCCTGTATATTTGAGTGCCTGGGTTAGAGAAGGGGCAAGACACTGAACTGGAACTAGAAGCCTGAGGCTTTGGTTTAACTTGGATTTCTAACAAGTTGAGTGACTTTGATTATTTATATAGAGCAGCGATTCTCAACCTATGGGTCGGAGTCACCTAAGACCATTGGAAAACACAGATATTTACATTATGATTCATTAACAGTAGCAAAATTACAGTTATGAAGCAGCAACGAAAATAATTTTATGGTTGGAGGTCACCACAGCATGAGGAACTGTATTCAAGGGCCGAGGCTTTAGGAAGGTTGAGAACCACTGATACAGAGTTTTCAACCAGTGAACCATAGCAGGCACACTGGAGTGCCATAAGAATTTTTAAAACGTGCAATACCTGACTACGTAGTCAGCGGCAGTGACCTCTTTTCCCTTACGTTGTAAAATTTAAAAATGACAGAATTTTTTATCACCACCCTCACTGAAAGCAAAGATATAGACATATATAAGATTCAAATATTTCTGAGTGACATTTAAAATTTTTTTGTGTCTCTCTCAGTTCAAGAAAATCTCAGATGGAGCAAATAATAGCACCCCTTAAAGACAGTAATAAATAAAATGCTTGTATATCGAGTTATATATTTAATATATAAGTGAAAGGCTTATTTTAAAAATACTTTCTTAAAATATAAACTCATTTTATGAAGTGAATAATTAATCCCTGTATTTTATGTTTAATGTTTTTATGCTTATTTATTCCATTTGCTAGGAATTTGGTAAACCTGAGGGGTTTTTTGCCGTAGGACTACATTTTGCATTTGCTTTACTTATGGACACATTCCAAAGCTTGTTGTATTTTTAATTAGTTTATGCTACATGTCCGCTCAACTTATATATTCACTTTTCCTGCATTTTTATTAATATATCTAGTAGTGTTCAGGATAATATGAAAACAAGTCTTTAAACATAAAAATAGTCTAAACAACTATTCAAAAATATGATTGACAGATGTTCAATTAAATAATTAAAAATCAATTGATTGAAAAGACAAAAACATATGTCTTATTCCTTTTGTGTTATAACTGGTAGTACGTATTTTAATTGCCCAAGGCTTTGTTCATATTCCTTCATGGTTGATGTTTGCATAGATGTTCCTTTTATAATTGAAAACTGAGAATACATATTCCCTTTATGCCTAGAAGATCCATTATGTCACAAGCTTTTTCAGATCTTTTCTTGTTAAATCTTAGGTGAATAAAATATAAAAGCTTTGAATTGTGTTATTTATCAAAATACAGGATACAACAGCATCTCAGCTGAGATTTCTGTATGTTCCCGAGTTTCTTAAGAAAATATTTTATTTTTATGGCTTGCATATTTTAGTCAAATGTAGAAATTGCTTGGACATACGAAAAAATTTGTAGATTGAAATTTGAATAAGATCATCTGGTTCCAAATCCCTTCTTTTAATTAGTTAAAAGAAGAAAATAGGCTATCTGTAGTTTCCAAAAGGATACTAAAGGGTGTAAGGGCTGTGTCTAAATTCATTTTTATTTTTGCTTGTGGAAGTCCATTTATTTCTCTTTCCAAGATTATATTTATGGAGGTATATTTCTGGGTTCTCTATTCTGTGCTAATGATCTGTTTGTCTGCTCTTTTACCAATACCACATTCTCTTGATGACTGTAACTTTATAGTGAGTCTTGAAGTCAGGTAGTGTTAGTCTTTCAACTTTGTGCCTCTCCTTCAATATTGTCGTAGTTTTTCTGGGTCATTTGCTTCTCCACATAAACTTAAGAATTAGTTTGTTGATAATCACAAAATAACTTGCTGAGATTTGATTTGGATTGCATTGAATCGATAGGGGTAATTTCTAGACAATCAATATGAATAGCTGCTGGGGAAAATAATAGAAATGAAATGGCTAAATGATTGAAGGTTGATACTTAAAAGAATAGTCTTGCAGTTAACAGCTGTGTATCCAAGAAATAAAATGTCTGATAAATATATGAGAACAACAACTAAAAATTGCTATCTAATATTTAGAATTCATAGCTGGAGAGCGGAGAACTATTGAAAAACAATGACACATTTTTAGCATAGAACTCAATTTTCTAAACAGCTTAGAGTTTCATAAGAAACAGGGAAAATAATAAATCCTCTTACAAACTCAAAATTGTATGACATTTCAGGCATAAATGAAAGTTGTGAAATATAACTTAGATATCATTTTAAGCTTTTAAAACATGTTTTGGATACTGACCAATCAATGTAGGTCATTGTAAACAGCCGTGTTCTCCTTTAGCTCTAACAATTTGTCTCCATTCTTGTCCTCTGATCTTGGTCTCTGGATCTACCCCACACTCTGCATCACACACACACACACCACCACCACCACCACCACCACCACCAGTCTTTTGTACCCTTAAAGATGTACTCCTTCTGTCTTCTCTATGTTATGAGAAAACACATGGAATGAAAAGCCTGGGTACCCTTCTGTGTAGTCACATTTGCTGAATGTGACACACTGGGCAAGTTTTTTGCCTCATTGTAAAATGGGGATTAAAGTGAGCTAACATCTAACACAGACATTTAAGGAAAAATATGTGTTGTGCATAAGTTTTTAGTTTGACATAGTCCCATTTGTTTATTTTTACCTTTTCCCCATTGTCTTTCCCCCATTATATATTGGCAAAAATATTGCTAAGAGAGATGTCTGATATTTCACTGTCCGTTTTCTTTTAAAATTTTTATGGTGCTGTAACTTACATTTAAGTCTTCTATCCATTTGTAGTTTCCTCTTCTGTATGGTATCAATTGGTGGTCTAGTTTCATTTTTTTGCATGTATCTGTCCAATTATTCCGACATTATTTATTAAAAAGACTGTCTTTACTCCATTGTATGCTCTTGCCTCCTTTGTCAAATATTAATTATTCATAAAAGATATGGGTTGATTTTTGGGATCTCTGTTCTGTTCCATTAATCTATATATCTGTTCTTATTCCAGTACCAGGTTGTTTTGCTTGCAAGTATCATCCAAAAGCAAGATCTTATCATTAATCTCAGATACTACTGTGAAATGGGTAGTAAAAAGGTTCCCAAATCTTATAAAGTTACCAATCCTACTGGACTAGAATCCCAGTTTTATGAATGTGTTTAACTTAAGTGACCTCCTAAAAGTTCTATCTCTAAACATGGTCACATTGGAAATTGAAAAGAAACAATTCAGTCTATAGCATAGACCCAGATGTCTTCTTTAAGAAAAATAATACAGTTAGTAGAAAGCCTTACAAAGATCCCTGAAACTACTTTCTCCAGCCTCATAGTAATTTTGCCTCTGTTTGAAAGGTCTATTAGGTGTTCATTCAGATCAAACTAAAGGGTGTGAGGGCAAGGGTGCAGGTAGAATAATGAAAAGCAGAGAGACTTGGAAAACAAACCTAAATTCAATGAGCATGACTGAATAAAGCAGGAGGCCATCCTGCAGGAAGTGTTGACAATGGACATTTCAGAAACCCCAACCCCTCCACTGCAGCAATGGCCACCGAAGCCCATGTCAAACAATGGAGCCTAAGAGGACTTGCTCAGTATCACTGGTGCAATACCCCCTGGGGACTTCAGAAATAAGTAGAACAGGTTCTGAAGTGAGTTGGAGGGCCAAATATAGCAGGTGAAGTATCTGCCAGAGCACTCATTGAAACTGTGATCCTCCATACAGTGGGGTAGGCTGGTGTAGCCTGGGGACACACAAATTACATCACCTTGTGACTTCACCCAGGTTAGCATGACTCTAACTAATAGTCAAATTTAGACTAAAATATTCTATTGTTTCCATGTTAAACTCTAAAACTCAGCCCAAGTAGAGCATCCATGTATTCTCACTTTCTAACGGTACAACTGTAAGGACATTTTCTCCATTAAGATGATCTACTGTTTCCCTTTGGACTGAGGAATTTGGGAGATGTAGTCCTTTCACTGCTAAAATCTGGACAGGCCAGGAAAACTGGGTACTTGGTCACCCTAAGCCTAGCTTCTACACCAAGAAGGTAGGAGATTTCTGCTGGGTGGAACAAGGGAAAATATTGCCCCCAAGTCCCCAAACATAGGTTGCCTGGCCCCACCAAGTAATCTTTAGTTGTGATTTGACTCAGAATCAGAGCTTTCTCCTTCTGTAGAGTCCTGAAAGAAAGGCCACTATTTGAAACGATTTGGAACTCAGAGCCCTTGTGTTAACAGAAACATGGCTGGCCCATGGCTGTAATTTGCTGATTTGATTTTTAAAATAAATTTAATGTAATGATTTAAATTATTCATTTTAATTTAATAATTTACATTAAAGTATTTTTATCTTGATTACTGAGTTTTGGATGCTTCTTAAATTTTACTCCCAAAACAGATGCCTCATTTGTTTCACCCTATTCCAGGGCTGCCAATAAGCAACAGGCTTGGACCTCAGATTCTGAGTGGTTTCTGGTGGACAATCAGTGGCCCCCAAACATCCAATCCTCAATATCTCCAACCAAGTATATCAAACATTCAGGCAAACTACCCTGCCGTCCCACTAGCCTAACAAGTGTACCCTGTTAATACCCAAAGTGTGCAGAAGTTTACAATGTTGGGCTTATATTATGGGACCTGTTTCATGCTTGTGTTAAAATTAAATGATCTGATTCTTTGAAGATAAATGTACAGTGGTAGGTGCTTTTAATCCCAGCAAAGGTGTATAATTGAGTGCAGAACAGCATAGTGTTAGAGAGAGCAGTTCTTGAAATCAAATGAGATCTCTGACATTAACCATGGTAAGTATCATGGCAAGTTAATTAACTTGGATGAATTTCAGTTCTATAAACTGTAAAATAAAGACCTACCTCATCAAATGTTTATGAGGATTATGTAAATTAAGAAATATAAGGTGAAAATCGGCTACCTGGCACTAAGTATATTGTGAAAATAATTCTCTTTCTTGCTTCACGTTTCCTGCCTGGCCTCCTTATCACTTCCCACACACACGTACAAAACAAAAACAAAAACATTTTTGTGACTAGTATAATGTTTGTGGATCTAGAATTTTGTTTTAAGAACATTGGGCATATTTTCAAATGTTTTAGAAAGAAAATATCTTATTTTGCATTGTACCCTTAGGGTCAAAGTATAGCTTGTTTTGAATTCTCCTGAACTATTTACTGTCTGAAATGTAAATAATCAGACTAAAGATTTAAAAAATCCAACATGATTTAAAAATATATATATTTATTGAACCCAGCAGTTTTTCTCTCCAGGTTCCCTTGATAATATTGGGACTCACTTCAGATTTCTCAAACTTAAAAAAAATATATATTAAGATTATATTCAGCTGTGTTCAGTGCTCTCAACTAGCAGCTGCCCTTGGGCACAAGGACTCCTCCTTCAAGCTCTCCCCATCCCTGAGCTCACTCTTCCACAGTGCTTTCTCTATACGTGAAAAGCTTCCTATCATTCTCACAAAGAGAAAAACCACTCAGAACCATCTCAAGTATTTTTCAGTTAAAAAGCAAAACAAGCAACTTGATTTGGAAAGTACATGATAAAAGAAGCTATCATAAAATAAAGATGACTGTCTCTCTGGCTACTATTTTATACAGTGTATGAATATAGAGGCAACCAAATTTTTTAACCTCTTGTTTTTTGCTACCATAATAATTTAAGAACACTAGACCTCAAAACAATCATCTATTAATAACATCTACATTTTGTTGGAGAACATAGTACTTTCAGAGTCTAGTTTTTTGCTTGTGATTCACTACTTAATGAAATTCTATTATAAATAGAAACTAATGGAACATACCAAAGCCTCCTGCCATCATAGGCATTTTAGAAAATTACTGTTTATATGAGCTTATTTTAATTGATGGAGCTTATAAGTTATAAAAAATGTTAAAGGAACTAGTGGCAATTACGTTTGCATATGTTGGTTGTTTTTGTTTTTTTACCAAAAAGTTATGTCATCAGCTTTGTATGTGTATGTGTGTATGTGCATGTGTATGTTTGTGACATGCATAAGAGACTTGGTTTTATCCTTGGAGTTTTACTTAATCAAATGAGGTTAGGGCTAGAAGAGATCTTGGAGGGCTCCTAGTGCAACACATCATTTTACAGGCAGTGAACATGTTAATGGCTTGACCAAGGCCAAAAAGCTGGAGTGAGGCAGATCCAGAGCTATAGCCTAGGTTTCCTGGTTTCCAAACCAGTGCTTGTCATACCCAGCTCTACACCAAGAGGGCTTCAATGTTCTCCCTGCATCTTCCTGTCCTCAAATGTATTCTATCTAATAAAAGAGAAATATGAAAAATTGACTGTACCTCTGCTAAGCCCACAAGCCACATCCACCAGCCAATCAGGAGCATGCAAATTAGCCCAACCAAGATGGCAGTTAATTTGCATATCCAGATGCAGAGCGAAGACTGAAGACAGCATAGAAGGAAGCCTAGCACTGTAGAAGGGAGCGAAGCTACAGAGAAGCAAGCAAGTGGGATGGGGAAGATGGGAGAGAAGCAGGCGGGGCGGCAGCGGAGGGAATTCCTGTTCTTGCAGGAATCTTCCTGCAACGGGCCTCTAGTTTATATGATAAAGAGAATGATCTATTCACATCACAGTCCCCTTCAAGAAAAAGTGGAGCTGAATGATAGCTTCAAAGTGAAAGGCTTAAGAAAATGAACTCTAAGAAAGTAGGCAAAACAAGATGCAAACATTTAGTGAAACAGGCAAGAAGAGGAGCTTTTGTCTCTTTTCCTTGTCCTCTTTAAAAACAAAAGAAAAAATTATAAATGTCTTTAGTTTCAGGGGGAAAAAATGCTGTATTAGTGAGTCAGACTTTCAAAATAATGTTAGCAAAGGAAGTGACTGCCAATGCGTGGGCGAGATTTTTTTTAGAAGTCACATTTAAAAAAATAGCTTTCTGTGTACTGTTCTGAAACATTCTTCCTCTCCTCCTCAGAGCTTCCTCAAATGACCAGGCTGCCATAGACTAATTTAAGTTTATTTTGTTTTCTCACCTCCTGATTCATGCATCCCAAATTTAGTCTAAGAATGCTATCATTTTCTTCCAGAATAATATATATCTTAATACTTCTGTGACTTTGCTATATATTTTTTTTACTTGTCTGGAATATCACTTTTCTCCTTCTTCTCAACTTCCCAAAATCTTAGACATACTTTAACACCTAATTTATTACCATCTCCTTCTTGAAGCCTTATGGATCTGCAAATTTATAATCAGTGACTACTTCCCATAGCACTTTTAGAGAAGTTAGTTTGCCTTTTTCTGTAGAGAGTGTGGCTGTCTTTTCTGTTAGATTCAGATCTACTTGAGACCTAGGAAAATATGTAAATTTCATACATGCCAGGGACATGTGGGATTCCAAAATAAACACAAAAGAGTCAGCCTGCATACTGAAGGGCCTCAGATTCAATTCTGGTCTAAGGCATATACCTCGATTGTGGCTCTATCCCCAGCCTCATAAGGGTGCTTGTGGGAGGCAACCAGTCAATGTGTCTCTCTCATATGGTTGTTTCTCTTTCTCTGTCTCTCCCCCTCCCTTCCACTCTCTAAAAATGGAAAAAAATATCCTCAGGTGAGAATTAACAACAACAACAACAAAAATAGTAACCAGGTGAGGTGATGGATGTCTTAATTAACTTGATTGTGGTAATCATTCCACAATGTGTATGTGTATCAAATCATCGCTGTTGCATATTTTAAATATATACAATTTTATGTGTCAATTACACAACAATAAAGCTGGGGAGAAACGAGCAGGGCCTCGGTTCCACAGACAATCCTCTGAGAAACCATGTAGAACTCTGTCCTGAGATGAGGACAATGGGGTAGAAATCCCTTGTGTTAAGGTTGCTCCTGGGGCAATTAACTCAAAGTCACTGCTGGCCAACCCTATTCTTAGGCCAAGCCTTCTTCCAAGTAGTTAGAGAAGTCCCGAGGCAGAGATGTAAGTGCTTGAAGCAGGAAGCTGTTGGCAGGTGCTGCAACTGGCCACCACAGTTATAGATGATCTTCTTCAGGATGGGCTCGGAGGACATAGGCAGAGCAGCAGCAACACTGGCCATGGGGCCTTAAACAATTACTGTTGACTTTAAATGGATCTAGCTGCTACCCTTAACAAAATGAAATGCTGAGAAAGTACTGACTTTACTCTCTTCTAAGAAAACTGGGGGTGTTTTTTTTTTTTAAGTATAATTTCCTTACCAAACCAAAATATATATCAGATTTGATTTTCTCTGAATTACTGAGTTACAAAAACATTTTACTTTCGGAATAAGATTGTTCCCGATAGAGGCTACTCTCTAAGAGTAGGTTTGGAAGTTGCTTTCTGTCAGAAGTATATTTTTACTTTCCCTGAGATTTTTATCATTTTCACATTTAAGAGTAATATATACCAATTATAGAAGTATAAAATACACAAGAAAAAAATGAAATAATTCATTGGTTTCGCCAAATACCTGAACAGAAAAATAACATGGGGCTTTCCTGACCATAGGGACCAACCATTTTCCCTAATGAGATCATAAACATTGCCTCACCTCTGCTAGATTATTGATGACTTACTATACTATTAAAGGACACTCTTATTCCCTGTCATTTAAAAAAATCCCTTAAGCCGAATTAGCAGCCTTGAGATAATATTGCTACTTATATTACAGACATGTAGAATTTTATAAGATATTCATCTGGTGTTTATTTCTAATTATTCCACACTTTTCTAGGAAAATGCTCTTAGCCTGATGTTGATATTTGGAATGTGTTGAAGCTTCATCATTGGCCTAGGGCAGTAGTCGACAAACTGCGGCTCGCGAGCCACATATGGCTCGCAAGCCTCAGTTTGCCGCTCTGTTGACTAATGAGTTTGCTGACCAATGGGATAGGGACTTAATCACAAGGAACAACAACAACCTGTAATTATTGAAATCGAGATTCTAGGTCAATGATCGGCAAACTCATTAGTCAACAGAGTGGCAGACCTTGGCTCTTGAGCCGCATGTGGCTCGTGAGCTGCAGTTTGCCCACCACTGACATTTTGTGACTATTCTGTAGATTTCCAAAAAGTATTTATGGTCTCAGCTTTTTGAAGGATATGCTTGCACTACCTTCCTCACATTGAAATCTTGAGCATTTCTTAGGCGACAGTGCTGCCTATCATCTTGCATATACATTTCTTAATCAAGCACTGCAATTAATATACCAGTTTAATAAATTACTAGTGTAATGCCCTGAGAAAAATCGGTGGTAGAGACTGCTCTCCTCCTCATTACAAACTGGAAAGATAAATTCTCTAAAAGTATCCAAAACATGTTGAGACAGATTTCACCAGGAAAGCAGAATGAAGGGAATGGATGTCCAGAACATATGCATAGAATTCCATTCCATTCAATCCTGGTTCACACTGCAGAGGACACAGAGAATACACTCTGGTAGAAAGATCCCTCTGATACTGTTCAAAATCAAGCCACACAAGCACAGAGCATTCCTCAATGTTAATCATGAGGCCAACTGTGTTTTTCCTGAAGCCCCATGCTCCCTTAACGTTGCCAGAGAACACATATTGATAAACAAAGTTGCAAGGTTTGGAAGTTGTTTTCTGTCAGAAGTATATTCTTTATTTTCCCTGAGATTTTTATCATTTTCACATTTAAGAATAATATATACCAATTATAGAAGTATAAAATACACAAGAAAAAATGAAATAATTCATTGGTTTCACCAAATACCTGAACAGAAAAATAAGATGACATTTTTTTTTTAGTCCTAGCATTTTTTAGTCCATTCCCCATTACATTCTCTGAAGAACCAAGAGCTTACAAATCCAGAAATGTCCATTACTTAAGAAAAAAAGTATTGAAGAAGAATATTTAAATGAAATGAACTAGAATCCTAGTGAAGTACATCTTTTGTACTACTAAAAATAAAGCCAAATAGTAAGGTAGAACACGTAGAGACTACAAGTGGATTATGAACAAGGCTCTAAGCAGCGAGGAAATTCAGCTCCTATAGACAATTAACTACTTTCTATTCTTTCTGGGAAGAAAGACTTTATAAAACTTGACCTTGCTGGAACTCTCTCAAGAAAAACGTAAATAAAAACTTCGCAGTCTTTGCTCAAGTTTTATAACCATACAAACATCTATAAGACAGAAAGCCTTATATTTAATTTTATCTTAAATACTTTCACTGTCACTAAAGATTCCAATTTTGCACCACATCTATGACTGGTCTTAGTATTTCAAAATTATTTCTCTGAAAATATATGTTTGCTTCATGTTCAGATACTAATTCATAAACAAAGTTTTAAATAGTAACATGTGGTTACTATTGGGAACTGACTATATTAATTTCACCAGACAGAAAGGTTTTCACTCAGGATAATGATGAATCATCAGAAGACATCGCTTCAGAGTTTAAAAAACTGATTATCCCTATCCTGAAAGAGTTAATCATTATAGTATACCACAAAATCCAAATTCTAAGAAAGTACTTTATAAATTAGAACAGTCCCACCATTTTCTAACATTAATTCTTTTGTCCTAGCCAGTGGTCGGCAAACTGCGGCTCGTGAGCCATGGTTTGCTGCTTTGTTGACTAATGAGTTTGCCGACCACTGACATAGACTTTCGATTCCAATAATTACAGGCTGTTGTTGTTCCTTGTGATTAAGCCCCTATCCCAGTGGTCGGCAAACTCATTAGTCAATCGAGTGGCAAACCTCGGCTTGCGAGCCGTGTTGCAGTTTGCTGACCACTGTCCTATGCCTATGGAAGTTAGTGTCTATGGATTTGGGTGGTGTAGGAAAACATCACCACCAATTTCCTAATTAATAAAAAAAGCCTTTTATTCTATTTTCTATGACATATATACATTCATAATAATGTAGATTGACAACTGTGAGTCAGATGTATTTTTAGAAATTGTTGTTTGTTTTTTTTTTAAATGAAATTACATTATGAACCTAAAAATAAAAGAACCAGTCACTAGTGTAAGAAAATGGGTATTGAATTAATTCCTATGTGGCTGATATATTTTACAAATAGATTTGTAATCTTTATAAAGACATTACTAATTGTTACACTTGCATAACATGTAATTATAAGGAGGTTTACGGCTCCAACACTATTACAGTAGCAGAAAAATATGTCCGGCCATAGGGCTAGAAAGTGGGAATTGGCTGTGATTTTAACAATGGTAGATATGCTACTAATGTCTAGGAATAATGCAGATAAAACTTGCAGCTTACTCTTACTTAAAATGAATATTACAACTAATAACATTTTTAAACACCAACATTACTACGTATTATGAGTTTCCTACACATCTTTAATCTTCACAGTAAGCCTTTGTACACTGTGGGCATTGTTCTCCCACTTTATTGATGAAGGAGCTGAGACTAAGGGAGGTGAAGTACTTGTCTAAAACCCTAGAGCAAAGACAGCATTTAGAATATGCATTTTTAATCACTGTATGTATCAGTCATCCTCAAAAGCACCAAACTCACCAAAAGTCCCCAATTAGTGAGTCCCTACCAAGCTCACTAAAATCAGGTCTAGAAGTCAAATTATAAAGTCTGTAGTACAGCATATAATTCAGTGAACTGGAAGAATGCATTTTGAAAAAAAAAATTAAGTATATTAGGATCTGAGACACTTAGATAAAGTCTAGCCAGTTCCTTAGGTTTCCACTTTATTTAACTGTTCTTCATATTCATTCAAAAAATAAATGAGATTGAAAGCACAGATAATCACAACTAAGATCTTAGTCATTATTATTTTATTATGAATATACTTGACAAAAACTTTCTCTTTAGTTCTCTAAACTAGGTAAACAGTCCCAGAAATTCATGTTATGAACAATGGCTACATTTTTTAAAGGAATAATAATGATAACTGTGTCTTGTGGTATTTTAAAGTACAACTGAGTGTAACTGAGTAATTGAGTGTAACAACAGTTTCCTAAATGCTAGTAGTGCTCCCCTTCCATACAGTATCATACTTGCTCCCCTGGTCCAGCTATCTATGAAAAATAATTTACCCATGAAGAAATTAAAGTTTAGCATCTCAGGATCCATGGGGAAAAGGCTCTTTTTAATATTGCCAATGCCTCTTAGGAAGTGATCCTAATACAAAATGCATATTTTGGGTGGTTTATACTTGTAATGTTTTTCTTAACTATGAATGAAAATGCACATGTGGACAAAAAATAATAGAGTATACAAAAGTAGTTGTTATTTAAGTCTCATATTCTAAATTTTAGTAATTAAATAGTGATAAAAAGCTGGAATTTTGACTTGACAAATAGACACTTAAGATAATGAAAAAGTTGGCAAGTAGGCTTTGCCATGGTATACATTCAAGACAGCAATTTCGAAATCCATCTCCCTTATTTTGTAAGCGGCCTTTGATGGAGCTGTTACAAAATGGCTGAGATTCATTTAAATTATTTCCTCCACCCAAAGAATCTGACCTTGACAGACATGGACTAAATGAATCCAACCTGTTTTTCAATTTCAGAATCTACTGGGAAGCCATCCAACCAAGAAGAAATAACAACTGTCTAATGTAGGAGAAACAAAATCACATATAGCAGAGCCAAGCAAAAACATAGTTAAGGGAGACCACATTGATCTCAGAAGAAAGTAAACTAAATTTGTAGGAATACTCAATCCCAAAACGAATCTTCGACTAAGGTGCAAAGAAGAGGACAATGAAACATGTATCCAGAAAGAAAGAAAAAAAAGAAGAAGAAAAGGCCTTTCTTTGAATTGTTCAGTGAGTCCTTCAGAGTTGTTGTCTGGTGGAATGCCAAAAGCAGCAGAGAGAATTTCTGGCAAATATTCTGCCATCCCATACCTGTTCAAAATCAAGCAACACAAGCACAAAGCATTCCTCAATGTTTCTCATGAGGCCAACTCTGTTCTTCCTGAAGCCCCATGCCATGCTTCCTTAACGTTGACAGAGAACACATACTAGCCTTGGGGTAGAAAGGGTTCCTTTAAAAGAAAATAAAGTAGGTTGGAGGCAGAAGTAGTATCAGTACTGGAAATTCTAGACTAAAGTTAAAGCAAGAAAAGAAATGTTGCCTTCATTCACTTTTTAATAAATATTGATATATGGACCTTGACCATATACTTAGATGGAATCTTTCAGTAAGCCTGCAAGGAACCTGATCCTCTGAAAAACATGAAGATACCTTCATATAAACTCTAAAACCATGGGAATGTAGTAGTTGACAAAGTATTTCTGCCTTCTTTTAGGGGGGACAAGGGGCATTGTCTGAAAAAGAAAGGATATATGTTCTGCTATTCAGAAAACAAAGTCTGTCTTCTATTTAGAATCTGAGATTTTTTAAAACTATACTATTGGCTTTCTCCTTGCCTTGTAACAAAATGAATTTGGGTTTGTTATACTTAAAGGTCGTATGTACTAATAGTTGCCTAAATGATGTTATTTAATGAGCATTAAAAAAGCCTCTCAAAAATTTTCTCACAGGCCAGATATTCCTTTATTACAGAGTTAAGTATTGATTCATTGGATTGCCATTTCCATGGGTACACAGTTACAACACACTAACATTCCAGTGGGGGATAACTCATTAGGCTAGTATGTGGCATGTTTCACTGGTAATGTGTATACCAGATCACATTCCATTGTAGCAACTACCTGAGAGGAATTCAGTTGGTGATAAGGCACAGATAAACTTTGATTAGAAAGAAAAGTAAGCAATACAGAAGAGGGACTTCAGTGACTTGATCACTGGAGAACCTCACTCCAAAATCAGAGATGAACATATATATGCACAAAATCCAATAGGCCTGAAAATATATTTCCACCCAACAAAATATATCTCAACCTTACCCTTGGCTTTACTAATATAATTACATTCCAGATTTTATTGCTATTAAAAAATCCATCAGACTGTTCAACTAGAGCCTCTGAAAACTGAAATGCTAAGTGATGTGCCCAAAGTTACTGACAAGTTGATGGCAGAATCCCTTGTGGACAAGTAGGTCAGCTTCCTTCCTGTTATTCCATGTCAGTGTTTGCCAATATTCAGTCATTTCTATTTCCTCTTCACTTTTTGCCCTATCTAAGAATCACTAGTACTATCATAATTTTTTTCTAAAATTCATTTATTGTTTTTTACTTAATACATCTACACAAAAAGAGAAACGTTTTGTCATAGCCACATATAGAAAATCAGAATAATTTGACGTAAATAAAATCAATAACTATTAAAACAATAGAGTAAAAATAACAAAATTATCTTACCTTATGAAAACTCTGTCAGAGGCCTGCTCCGTCTTGTTAAAATTGAAGATTAAAGAAGTTTAGATATAAATTAACACCAAATTATTGCTTCCTCCTTGATAGAATCACAAGGATTGAATAATATTTGCAGTAGTAGGCTCACTCAGAACCCAAATCTTTATTTCTAATATTATTCTCCAGGAAAAGGAGCTAGAATCCTTGCAGAAATTGTTGATTCTATGGCTGCAGCAGTATGATAGGAAAAATCCCCCACAAATGTCCATATCCTAATCCTCAGAATTTGTGAATATGTTGTTTTAAATGGCAAAGAGGAATTAATGTAGTATTGGATTTAAATTTGCTAATCAGTTGTCACTAATATAGGGAGATTATCATGGATTTTCCAGGTAAACCCCATGTAATCATGAGGGTTTTTAAATGTGGAAGAGGGAGGCAGAAGAGAAGAACTAGAGAATAAGAAAGTGGGAAAATCAAACTGACATTGCTGGCTTTCTAGTTGGAGAAATGGGACCATGATTCAAAAAAGCCAGCCGATTCTAGAAGAGAGGAAAGGAAAAAACAATTCTCCCTTACAGACTCCAGAAGGAATGCAGTTCTGCCTATACCTCAGTTTTAGCCCAGTGAAATGCATTTTGGGATTTTGACCTTCAGAATTATAATAAATTTGTATTGTTTTAAGCCACTAAGCTTGTGGTAACTATTTATAGTAATAATAGAAAACTAATATAGGCAGGAAGTATACAATATGATCCTAAGAGTATTTTATAGTGCCAGAAAATAAGAAAACCACATACTCCAACAGTGTGGGAATAAATTTATAGTGGAGAAATCTGACAAACATATCTCAGCCAGGTAATCAAGGTTAACATTAATAGCAATAAGTTAACAGTATCTACTCCTGATATAATGTAATGAGAATGGCACCCTACCTCTCCAGTATTCTTTCTCAAAATTAATTATGATAGTCTAATCATAAAAAAAAACTTCAAACACACTCCATTTGAGGAGAATTCTACAAAATACCTGAACAATATTTCTCAAAATTGTCAGTGTTCAACAAGAAGGAACGTTCAAGAAACTGTCACAGCCAAAAGGAGCCTTAAGAGTCATAACTAAATATAATATGGTAGTATCCTGGATAGGATTCTGAAACAGAAATACAGTAGGTAAAAATTAAGGATATCTGAACAAAGTGTGGACTGTAGTTAATAATAACATATATATATATAACTTCATTGGTTTTGCCAAATGTACCATACTCGTGTGAGATATTAACAATAGGGGAAATAAGAGTATAGAGTATAGAATTCTCTGTATTCTCTTTACAACTTTTCTGTAAATTTAAAGCTATTCTAATACTTTTAAATCTTTTTTTCTTCATTGCAGAGAGATTTTAGAGAGATAAGTGTTTTATGCAAGATCTGAAAGGAAGTAACAACTGGTTTGGTGGTTAACTGACAAAATAGGTGAAAACATAATGAATGAGTCATAGATTATGCCAAAGTTTTCATCTGAATGGTCAGGAAGATAAAAAGAGGAAAAATGAGAGAGGAGACTTGCTAGTGATTGAGCAAATATTAAGCTTGGGACAAAACAAACTTAAGGCAAAAATGGCCAATTCGGCCCTGGCCAATTTGGCTCAATGGCTAGAGAATCGGCTTAAAGACTATAAAGTCCTGGGTTCTGGTCAAGGGTACATACCTCAGTCACAGACTTTTTTAAAAATATATATATTTCTTTATTGATTTCAGAGAGGAAGAGAGAAGGAGAGAAAGATAGAAACATCAATAATGAGAAAGAATCATTGATCGACTGCCTTCTGCATACCCCCTATTGAGGATCGAGCCTGCAACCCAGGCATGTGCCCTTGGCCAGAATTGAACCTGGGACCCTTCAGTCTGCAGGCTGATGCTCTATCCACTGAGCCAACCCAGCTAGGGCATCAATTGCAGACTTGATCCTCTTTCCTGATCAGGGCTCATGTGGGAAACAACTAATCAGTGTTTCTCTCACATTGAAGTTTCTCTCTCTGTGTCTTTCACTCTCCCTTCCACTTTCTCTAAAAATCAATGGGAAAATGTCCTTGGGTAAGAATTAAAAAAAAAAAAAAAGACAATTCAAGTATAAATATAATCAGCAGCTAGAGATAAAGAATTTGGTGTTGCTGAAACCGGTTTGACTCAGTGGATAGAGCACTGGCCTGCGGACTGAATGGTCCCGGGTTCGATTCCGGTCAAGGGCATGTATCTCGGTTGCGGGTGCATCCCTGGTAGGGGGTGTGCAGGAGGCGGCTGATCGATGTCTCTCTCTCATTGATGTTTCTAACTCTCTATCCCTCTCCCTTCCTCTCTGTAAAAAAATTAATAAAATATATTTAAAAAAAGAAAAAAAAAGACTTTGGTGTTGAACATTCATGAATTGAAATGTAACTTTAATCAACTTTTCAGGTGGGGCCATGAAGGAAGCGATTAAAGTTAAATGAGGTCACAAAGGTGGGGCCCTGATCCATTAGGATTGGTGTCCTATAAAAGACACCCCCTGAGCACATATCAATGAAAAGCCATGTGTGGATATAGTGAGAAGATAGCCATCTGTAAGCAAAGAGTAGAGCTCTCACTAGAAACCAAAACAACTGAAATCTTATCTTGGCATTTCAGTCTCAGAACTGTGAGAAAATAAATTTCTATTATTGAAGCCTGTGATATTTAGCAGCTTGAGCAAATAATAATATAGACAGTCATAAGAGGGTAAATGAGGGGAATGGTAAGAGAAAACCAAGACCATTCAAGCCTAAAACTTGGGCATAATCTATGACTCATTCATTATTTTTCATCTTTTTTATCCAATTAACCACCAAATCAGTTGTTACTTCCTTTAAGATCTTGCATAAAACATTTATCCTTCTAATATCTTTCTGCAATTAAAAAAGGAAGGCAGTAAGAAGAAAACCAAGATAACCTGGCAATAAGGAAGCCAAAGATTTTTAAACATTTTAATTCATTTATTTAAAAGTATTTATTGAGAATTTATTTTGTGCCAAACACTGTATTAGACCTCAATAATACATCATAAATAATATACAACTCCTACCTACATAGAACTTACATTCTGTGAATATATCATAAACAAGAAATAATAGACAAATACGTAAGTAGATCAAGATCATGAAAGTCCTGTGAAGGAAGATATAATGAAGTAATTACATATGGTGTAGGTTTGTTTCAAATAGTCAAGGAAGAACTCTCTGGGAGATGGCATTTAAGCTGAGACCTAAAGGATAAAAAAGGGCTAGCTGTGCAATAATGCCAAAGTGAGAAATTTGTGAGCATAGAGAACAGGAATGCAAAGGTCATGGCATCAGAAAACACTCGGGAATCGAGAAACAGAAGAGAAGCCAATGGGTTTGCCATATTGTAATCAAGAACTTGATGGATGTGACTTTGTAGAGGTAGATAGAAACCATGTCATATGAAGTCTTATTTGCCAGCCTAAGAACTACAGACCTATTTGTAAGACAGTGAGGAGACATTGAATGGCCTATAAAATAAGTGGCAGGGCTGATTCACTTTTTAAATGCTAATTGTTTGCTATATTTTAAAAAAAGAAGAAGAAGAAATGGCTAGTCAGATATTTTTGGTGGTAGAAATAAAGGAACTGGATGATGGATAGAATGTGGGGAATTGCAGAAAGATAGAAATTAAAGCTGAGACTTAAGTTTTATTTAAGAAAATGAATCAATGGTGGTGCCAAATATGGAGATGAAAAAGTGTAGCAGAAGACTAGACTTTAAAAGAAAATCAAAAGTTCAATTTTGGGCATTGGACTGAAAATTTAATTTTGAAAGCCATTAGCATATACAAGGTACTTAGATTTGTAAGACCAAATGAGATCACTTAAGGAGAAAGTTGTGATAGAATTGAAGAAAGGCTAGCTCTGAGCCTTGGCAAAGCAACAGTGAGCTAAGAGGAAAACCAGAAGAGTAGCTCGCAGAGCCAGGGGTAGAAAATGTTTCCAGGAGGATGTGTTCGGCTGTGTCAATTGTTGTCCAAGCAACATATCCAAGAAGAACAGAGAAGTTAGGTTTGGCAATGTAGAGGTTGTGGGAGATGTTGACAAAAGGGGTTTTGGTGCAGAGGTGGAAATGGAAGGTAGATTAGAAAGGAGGTGAAAACTTAATAATTGGAAGAAATAAAAAGGTGCTAGTGAGCAATATAATAGTCAACATGTTTAACAGAAAGATATAGAGGAATTGGGCAATATCTGCAAAATAATGTGAGATCAACAGAAGAGTGTTTACTTTTTTTTTTTTAACATGGGATTAACATCAGGTATGTTAATTGGTATGATCCAGAGGAAAGGGTGAGAGATAGAAGAATAGATTCCAATCTACCATAAAGAGAGGACTAAATCCAGAGAAAAGTGAGAAGATTTGCATTTGATAGGAGCAGGGAGGGATATTTCCTTCACTCTAACCAACAGGGCACAGGTTCTGTTTGGTTAGACTTTGGGTGGGAGGACAAAGAGGTTTACCTTTGATGCCCTCAATTTTCGTAGTTAAACTCAGGAAAAGGGTGTTAAGATTGAGACAGTCATCTGAGAAAGTGAAGAGCAAATTCATTATGAAAACATACAAGAGTACTAGACAGTATTGAATGGACATTGCTGTTTTGGTCATGAATTTTAACTATTATCAGTCGGCCCACTTTTTTCCCACCACTATGCAGAAGTGCAGACAAGGAGAGGTATCTGTATACTGGAGGTTATATAGTACAGTTAAGGAGCTGCAGCAATGAAAGACCAGAATGAGTAAAATAGAATAGGAGGTGATGTCATAAAGTAGGATACTTTGAATGAAAGCTTAGGAGGTGTTTCCTTTACTGGTGATGACAAATTCCAGTGCTCATGTGAGTAGGTGACAAAGGTGAGGTTGAGGAAGAGAGTGAAGGAGGGGAGGTCAGGAAACAGAGAGGCTAAAGTTTAGGGTATTTCATTCACATGGCTCTTGCAATCACTAAGAACAATGACAGGAATTAACATGCACAGGAAGGCAGAGAGTTAGTAGTTCAAGTCGTAAGTGAATAAGGACAGATGATTAAGAAGGTAGCTATGAATTATCACCAAGAACACTTCATATATAATAAAACTAGATAGAAACCCACACAGTAACTGTTCAGTTAAGCTTATAAATATTTTGTCCTAAACACAATGCAGCATGACTCTATAAAGGAAAATATATATATACTGTTATTAACTTCTAAAATAAATATCTTCATTTTTTAAATTGCACACTTCCATCAGTCACTGATTTTTAATTGTCTAACCACTATGCTATACACCTGAAACTAATACAAATAATATCGAGTATAAGCAATTTCAAATTTTTTAAATTAAAAAATAAATTCAATTAAAAATAATTTTGAGCATATACTACAATATATATTTATTTATAAATTACATATGACTCTAAAAATATTTAATATAAAAGATATATTTTTAAAGCTTTTAATATATTTTATTGATTTTTTTTACAGAGAAGAAGGAGAGGGATAGAGAGTTTGAAACATCGATGAGAGAGAGACATTGATCAGCTGCTTCCTACATGCCTCCTACTGGGGATGTACCCTGCAACCAAGGTACATGCCCCTGACTGGAATCGAACCTGGGACCTTTCAGTCCGCAGGCCAATGCTCTATCCACTGAGCCAAACCGGTTTGGGCAATATAAAAGATATTTTAAAGATGAAAATTTATATAAAATAAACTATACTTAAATTTATTTTATTTTATTAATATTATAAAACCTTTTGGTTCTCACCACAAAATTATTACTAATCATTTTATAATGGAAAATACTTAATTTTTTAAAACACCGATTTAACTTTGTAATGAGGTAATTTGAAGGTCTGATATTGTTTCATTTATATCAGTACATGATTTTAATGACTTTTAGCTGAAAAGAGAAATCTCATAAAACATTTATATCCAAAGTATTTCATTGACCATGTATATCACTTTCTTATACTCATTTTTCAATCTCATCTATAAAGTATACAAAGGTTTTCAGTAAATTTTATGTAATAAATTTCAATTTACCCTGATGCCAATTGTCTTTTTTAAGCCAATCAAGAGTGCAATATTTTTATGTTTGTAACAAATTTCAAACTCACCAAAATTATTTGGATAACTTAGAATAAGTTGGAAAATTCTCTTTAAGTATGCAGCTTGGGGAGAATGTATAAGTACTAAATGATTTTCAGTTAGAATATCGTATGAAGATGAATATTTTATAAAGGTTTATATTAAAACTAGAGGCCCAGTGTGCAAAATTTGTGCAGCAGGGTGGGGGTGTCCTTCAGCCAAGCCTGCTCCCTCTCCAATCGGGGACCCCTTGAGGGATGTCTGACTGCCTGTTTAGGCCTGATCCTACCTGGTTTCTCACAATCCAGAACTGCTGCCTCCCAACTGCTCACCTGCCTGCCTTCCTGATTGCCTCTTATTGTTTCTGCCTGCCAGCCTGATCACCCCCTAACCACTCCCCTCCAGCCTGATTGATGCCTCACTGCTCCCCTGCCAGCCTGTTTGCCCCTAACTGTCCTCCCCTGTAGGCCTGGTCACCCCTAACTGTCCTTTCCTTCAGGCTTGGATACCCCTCCCCCCCAATTGCCTTTCTCTGCAGACCCAGCCATACCCAACTTCCCTTCTCTGCTGTCCTGGTTACCCCTAACTGTTCTCCCCTGCAGGCCTGGTGTCTTCCAACTGCCCTCCCCTGCTGGCCTTCTTATGATGGCCATCCTGTGTCCACATGGGGCAGGCTCTTTGACCACATGGGGGCAGCCAACTTGTGTGTTGGAGTGATGGTCAATCTGCATATTACTCTTTTATTAGATAGGATGTTTTCTCCATGTAGTCCCCTTTTCTTGTCACTCCTGGGTCCAGAGGATTTCACTTTTAGATGAGGATGTAACACATAAACCTTCCCTGATAGTATCTGAAACTAAGCAATATAAATATTCTTCCAAGATATAGTATGAACCTCTTATTGTATAAAATATATTCATGGTAACATCTCCTCTAATTATATAATGTTTCAAATAATATAGGAGATATAATCATCAGCTCTATTCAACCAAGCACATACAAACTGTGCTATGTGGGATATGACTTCATACAGAGTGGGTACCAGTAAAAAATATTTCACATTGTAAGACTCTTTCCTCAATCATACCTCACATCTATACTAATAGGTAATATGCTAATTACACTAAATAGACTGGACATCTTCCGACAACCTTCTGGACAAAGCCACAATGGCAGGGCCAAGGCAGAGGCAGTTGGGGACAATCAGGCAGGCAGGCAGAGCAGTTAGGGACGATCAGGCTGGCAGGGGAGAGTGGTTATGGGCAATTAGGCCAGCAGGCAGAGGCGGTTAGGGGCACCAGGCAGGCAGGCAGGTGAGCAGTTAGGAGCCAGCAGTCCCAGATTGCAGGAGGGATGTCCGACTGCTGGTTCAAGGGTCCCGAATTGGAGAGGGTACAGGCTGGGCTGAGGGACCCCACCCTCATCCCATGCACAAATTTTGTGCATCAGGCCTCTAGTACTATATATGAAGTATAAGCATCTAACAAAAGGTCTGATTTTAGTCAGATCCAAATACATGGATCTCCTCAGTTAAAAACTAGAGGCATGATATACAAAATTCATGCAAGAATAGGCCTTCCTTCCCCCAGCTATTGGCATCAGCATCCCTCTGGCATCCAGGACTTGGGCTGCTCTTGCAGCCCCAGCTTTATCCAGAAGGTTGTCCAGAAGGATGTATAGTCTAAATAGCATATTGCACTTTTATTATTATAGATAAGTTTAATATATTTATCTATCGATTGAATTAACTATGTATTCTTTCTTGGGGATATACATCTCATTATGGAGAGAAGCTACAATCAATGCCTACTTTGCAACAATTCCCTCTATGGTAGTGGTGAAATCATTAGACATCTGTGCCCCACAAAGAAGGAGAGAGATGCCATAGCTTGTTTGGCTCAGGATAGTGAGTCAGCCTGTGGACTGTAAGGGTCCTAGGTTTGATTCCAGTCAAGGACACATGCCCAGGCTATAGGCTGGATCCTAGAAGGGGACATCAATGATTCTCTCATCACTGATATTTCTACCTCTCTCCCTCTCCCTTCCTCTCTGAAATCAATTAAAAAATTGTTTTACAAAGGGAGATAGCCTAATAGATAAGAAAATAATTTTAATAAATTATTAAAATTCATTGTAATCAACTCTGGAAAAATAGAAGTCAATGCTTTTTAAAGCAGATGATCCTTTCTTCAGTTATATCTTAGCATTTAAATACAAATTAATTATTAACTTTCTCTTAGATTCCATTGGCTAGAATTCAATCTTATGGACAAACCTAACTGCAAGGATTGCTGGGTAAAATTTAGTGGTTTGTCCACAAATTTTAGAAAAAGGGTGTAGAGAACACAGATTAACCTGTACCAAAGACTTCTATATACACATGCTTTGCAAACAATTAACTCTAGTATTTCTACATAGGCTCAAATTTTCAAAAAATATATCAGGTATTTGTTTTCTGGAAGGTTACAAGCATTATAGATATTGAAATATTGGAAAGATTCTATTTACTCTTGCTCTTCCTAAGATATAACCTTTATTTTGTGATAGATGATAGGGAAGGTCATAATCAAAGTATGAAACAACTATCCTCCTTAAAGGAGTTTTCTCTCTTTAAAGAACAGAAGGTATAGGCGCTAGCATCAGATTCCAGCCTCCCTGCCCCCCAAAAGTTGGTTCTTCCTCAACACTTTTCAAATTCATCCTTCATATCCTTCCCTAATTAACTTGGATGTTTGTGGATAGTATCTTAAGCATCAAGACGTCAATGTGAAGCATTTACCATTTAAAGTCCATTAGATTCCCTTTGTTTCATGGTTGTTCCTTTTAATTTCTTTCAGTTGATACTAACAAAGCAAAAAAAAAAAAGTCATGGAAGGAAATTTCTACACAATAATACAAACCCTTCACAACTTTTGGAAAGAAATTGAGTATAGGAATTTTTTTATAATACTAACCCCGACGCATTATTTTCTTAAACTAAATATAGCATGCTAAGTAAGGATGCAGGAAAACTATGGGTTGTCTACTATATATGTATATTAAGATACTTAATGGAAACACATTCATTTCTTTGACTGCTAGTACTCTCTCCCCTGCTCTTCCATTCTTCAATTCAACAGTGTATTAATTCAGAATTAGAAGACTCAGTTCTAGTTCATCCCCTGCCACTTAGTAACTATGAATTTAGGCAAACTACTTTCTCTAAATATACTTATTCATTTGTAAAATGAGGATAACAAGAATTGCTTTGCCTCACCAGGATGTTATAATATAGAAATGAGATGCAACATATGTCAGCTTTATAAATCACTATACAGATTACATTTTTTATATCATCATTAATGGTCTTAGGATCAGAGTAACAAGCATCTGAGCCAGGGTGTTTTCTTATTTCTAACATTACCTCATGCTCTTGGCCATGCTTGTTGACCTTCATGGCATTGTGCCAGAGATACCTTTTTGTGTTTTTATTCCGTTCCCGGTTTCCTGCTAGGATATGTTGTTTTTACTTCTGTTTTTATGCAAAATTTTATTCTTTAACAAATGAATTTGAGTTCATTGTGATTTTTATTTTTTATATAACTACAGCTCAGTCATTTATGAAATTGTTTAATTAAATTATAAATCAATTTATTTCGAGGTGATTAAATAATTTTAAAAGACCCGTAGAAGTGCTCAAAAAGTTTTGCAAAAACAGCAATCTATTGCTGCATCTTAATTATAATAAAGAGCTTTTTGACAAAATTTTAATAAGAGAAAACATTATAATAAAGAAAACAACTAAATGTCATCATATAATCAATGGTAACAAAAATATGTATATAAATCTAATGACTTACTATATATATATATATATATATACACATTAAGTTTTCCATGCCCACAAATATTCCTTTATTTTCAGATCAACTGTTGCAGAGTTACTGGTTTACTCAGACTTTCCCTAGGAAACAGTCACCATCTGCCTGATTAGTCTGTTTCCTTGGTATCCTGCCTGTCCTAGCTATTTAAGTTTCTGCTCTATTTCAAGAAATGTACTCCAATAGGATGGTCACATCTGTTATCATTTGAAAAGAGGTACACATATTCAAAAAACATATACTAGAACCTTAATATCTTGTTAACTGTAAATAGGAAATGTCTTTTTTCAGCTATCTTATCTTAAATGCTAACAAAGAATGGCATGATCTTTAAGGTCTCTCCTTCAAATACCATGAATCTAAAATAAAAAGGAGTGCTCAAATAGTAAACTTACCACTTGAACATTTTCCTTATGTTCATATTTATAAGCACATACAAAAAACAATGCCATCTGTTAAAAAAAATAGTTAACTGAATACTAGCACAAAATAACAAAGTCATGTTCCATGCCCTTCCCTACATTATCCCCATAACAAATAGAGTCACTATGTTATATTATTCCCCTCATTCATCAAATAAACATTTACGAAGGGCCTGCTGTCATTAGGCACAGTGCCAGGCTCCAAAACTGCCACAATGAGTAAGTCACAATTCCTGCTTCAAGGACCTCCAAGGCCCCATGTAATGGTTTTGCTTTTCCTTTAATTCCCATACTTACTGTACTTGCTTTATGTCAGAAACTTAACTAGTCGTCTTGCCTCTAAACTCTCTTTACATCTAGTTGGTTTTCCATGCTGCCATCATTCATTCATTCATTCATTCATTCATTCATTCATTCATTCAGTGGCTCCTCTGTTAGTCGCTGGTCTAATGCTGAGACTATAGCAGTGAAAAAAACAGCCAAATTCACTGCCCTCAGGGGCCATGTGTTCTAGTGTAAGAAGTAAGAACATATATGAAGGAGTATGTCTTATAGTATCTGGGAGTGGCAATTATTTTCTAAAGTCTCTTTTGCTGTCATTTTGTCTCCATCCTCATTTGCTCTTAATACTTAAAATACAAGTCCTCGACTTGTAAGGCCTTCCTCAATGTACTTTTCCCTCTTTTTCACTGTTTTTTAAAACTTTTTAAAAATATATATATTTTTTTATTTCAGAGAGGAAGGGAGAAAGAGAAATAGAAACATCAATGATGAGAGAGAATTATTGATTGGCTGCCTCCTGCAAGTCCCCCCAACTGGGGATTGAGCCCACAACCTAGGCATGTGCCCTTGACAGGAATTGAACCCAGGACCCTTCAGTCTGCAGGCTAAAGCTCTATTCACTGAGCCAAACCAACTGGGGCCACTGCTTCTTTTACAAATTCTTTCTTTAAAAAAAAAAAAAAATATATATATATATATATATATATATTTTTTTTTTTTACAGAGAGGAAGGGAGAGGAATAGAGAGTTAGAAACATCGATGAGAGAGAGTCATCGATCAGCTGTTTCCTGCATGCCCCCTACTGGGGATGTGCCCGCAACCAAGATACATGCCCCTAACTTGAATTAAACCTGGGACCCCTCAGTCCGCAGGCCAACGACATTCTATCCACTGAGCCAAACCAGTTTCGGCACAAATTATTTCCTCTAATTAGGATAGCTTGTTGGGGGTTTTTTTTGGTGTGTATGTGCTTTTCTTTTAATTTACTGTTTAAATGCCCACACCTATCTTTTTTTCCTCTCTTCTGGCTACCTTCTTGCTCCTACCGAATTCACTGTCAAGTCTTTCCTGACTAACTAACCCAAGGTGCCATCCCTCTTCTGGCCTTCCCATAGTATTTATTAACTGTTACCATGTTGTTAAGCAGATATTTTCTGGTAACATAGTCAGATGCTTTTGTACAAGTATGTATGCATTTCATATTTCCTCCAGATCCTCAGTTCCTTTAGGGCAAAACTTTTCTTTTGTGTTTCAGTATCCTCAATACTAATTTTAGTGAAGATATGGATGAACTTTCCATCTTTCAGAATTAGATTAATCACCTATCCAATACATGGTCCCTTTAAGCAGTATTCATTTCCAAATAATTAAACCATTTTATATACAATTTTCCTCACATAAAAGAGTACTTCATGTAAAGAAAAATTACAATTAACAAATGCCAAATTAGGAAGGTTTTTCTTTAAAGCCTTGACAAATTCCTACAGAGAGTTTACAAAATTAACAGAACCTTTTTGTCTCTCCTATTTTTGTATTTCCAGAGTGCATTCTTCCTGTGACCTTCCCTACCTTATCCCCATAACAAATAGTCACTATGCTCTAGGCACTGTACTGAGCATTTCATGAATATTATCTTAAAATCTTACCCTCTTCCTATGATAGCCACTAGTACTCCCATTTCACTTACAAGAAGACAGATTTCCATTTCCAGCAATCTGGCAATCTATATCTGAAAAACTTCCCAAATCACACACACACATCACACATACCGGATAAACTACAAGAAACATACTTTCAAATGCATAGCCGAGCTTGCAAGAAAGTAAAGGAAGTCCTCAGAGGTCAAACACCAAGACAAAACTAAAAGCTAGAGCTACAGATTGTGAGTTGGTCTTAGGCGGGGCATGAGATATGCTCTCATTCACTGTAAGCACAGATAAATAGGAAGGCAAGGCTTGGACCTGGGGAGTTTGGGAAATTAAACTGAGTCCCTCTGCAAAAAACCTGGTTTTATTGGGACCCAATAAAAGGGTAAAGTAGAAAAGGTTAACCCAGTGACACCAGAAAACAGAAAATTTTGTGATTTTGCTGAATTCTGGGTCAGAACACAAAGTCTCTTCATAATGTGCTTCAGAATAGCATTCAGATTTTAGATTAGAATTTTTATTCTGCAGGGCCCGAAAAACCAAAAGCCAAGAAATTCTCAGCATCAGGGCCAGCTCCTTACCTCTTGTTCACCTAAGACCTATTCTCTTCTCCCTGTGTGTGAATTAATATCAAAGTTGATAATACTCATGGGAAACAAATACCAAATCAGTCTATAAAATGATTCTCTTTATCTCTGGATCTATTTTGAGTGTTATTAATATAGCCATTTCAACTTTATTTTGATGTGTGTTTGTTATCCTTTTACCTTTAAACTATGTCTTATTACTTAGAGTTTTTTGTAAATAGTGTATAGTTAGGTCTATCCTTTAAAAAAAAAATCCAATCTATCAATTTCTGCTTTTAATTGGTATAGAAGTTTTCCTCATACAGATCTCTGAATCAGTGGTTGGCAAACCAGCTCTTGAGCCTCAGTTTGCCCCTCTGTTGACTAATGAGTTTGCCGACCACTGCCAAGCAATCTCTCTCTTCCTCTCTCTCTCTTCCCCTCTCTCTCTCTCTCTCTCTCTCTCTCTCTCTCTCTCTCTCTCTCTCTCTCGCCTCTGCCCCACTTCTTCCCATATTCTGATGTGTAAACTCCAGCCTCCTTGGCCTTTCCACATTCCATATGTATAGTTTCACCTCCTCACCTCAAAAAAAGGTGCCAAATTTATCCTGTATACCTTTCCTTAGAAATCGTTAATCATGGATCTCACTTTACTTGTTTCCCATTTCTCAGGGATCATTGTCTTTGTTGCTTAATGAGCTATTTTTAAAAATACATTTTTATTGATTTTAGAAAGGAAGGAAGAGGGAGAGACATTCAGAGATCTGTACGAGGATATTTATTGACTGGCTGCCTCCTGCATGCCCCACATGGGATTAAGCCTGCAACCCAGGCATGTCCCTTGACTGGAAATCGAGCCTGGTTTATAGGTCGACACTCAACCACTGAGCCACGCTGGCTGGACAGTCTGTTATTTAAAACACACACACACACACGCACACACACACACACACACAACAACAACAACAACAACAACAAGAATACACATCTCCAGTGTGGGGCATGCAGCTGATCAATGTCTCTCTCTCATCTATGTTTCTAGCTCTCTGTCCCTCTCCCTTCTTCTCTGTAAAAAAATAAATAAAATATATTTTAAAAAATAAAATAAAATAAAATAAAATAAAATGCTCTCACAATCCAAAACACTCAAGGAAATAATCCATCACAACTTCAAGTCAACAAACAGCATGGTTAGACCCCTAAGAACTTTAGATATTGACTACAACGTAAGTAGTTCAAGTGATTCAAGGGCAAGTAGATAGCTGATGGCAGGGGGAGGGTAGTAAGGGATTGAGCAAAAAAGAAAAAGTGAAAGAACTCATGGACACGTGGACATGGACAACAGTGTGGTGATTGTGGTGGGTGGTGGTGGGAGAGGGTTTAGGAAGAAAAAATGATGGAAAACAGAGAGAAAGAAAAGAAAACCTAAAACCCTGACATTCTCTAATAATTCCAGGTAATATTGAAAAAATACCAAATAGAATTTCTAGAACTAAAGTAGATAGTCAGGAAAATTATATATATAGAAACTGAAGTTCTTTAAGCTTGATTTGCCTAGAACAGTGGTTGGCAAACCGCGGCTCTCGAGCCACATGCGGCTCTGTTGACTAAGGAGTTTGCTGACCACTGACCTAGACTCTTGATTCCAATAATTGCACAGGCTTTGTTGTTCCTTGTGAGTAAGCTCCTATCCCAGTGGTCAGCAAACTCCTTAGTCTACAGAGCTGCAAATTAGAGCCCCAGAGCCGCATGTGGCTCAAGAATCGCAGTTTGCCAACCACTGGCCTAGAATCATCTACTTTGTATGTGGTAGATCTGGAACACAAACTATTTTTAAATGCTAAACGTACTTATATCATCTAAGAACAAAGATTATATAAACAGCTTATTATCCATGATCTCAGTCAATATTCCAGGAAATGATCATTAATATATAATGCATTTAAGAAACGTCAGGCCAAATTCATATCATGGTTTGGCTAATGCCAAGTCTTAGGAAAGCACAATTTTAAACAAGTCAGGCTATATGCATAAATATAAATTTTTAAATGCCTAGAAAAATAATCTGGCATTGTATTTTTCAACCTACTCTATTTTCTTTGATTTTTCAATAAAAACTATCTGACATGCTTTTCTAGTTCATTCAAACATTCCCCAGAATATAGAAATTTAATGAATATCTTTTTTTTATTAGCCAAGGCATCAACTTTTAGATTTGTTAATAAACAAAGCAATTAGAGAAATGGTAATACTAAGTAAGTTCTAATAATTCAGTCCAAACGACCAAGGAGTACCCACCCCAAACAAAAACCTAATTATTTATCCTATCTATCATGGCTGTTTGAATTCTGTAGATAAATCAATGATTTTTGTCCTAGCTAAGACTATGTAGATAGTTACCTAAATAATTAAGATTTTAAAGCCTTTTCATTCTTTAATAATCTTCATAATCTTGTAGAAGATATTTTTGGTTATTTCCAAATGGTAGCAAAAGCTTATTTATAATTCAGATTTTAGCCCATATAAATTGTATCATTTTCTAATCCATTAGCATAATACCAAATCACCATTACATTTTAATATATTTGACTATTTGTTATAGCCTGATTGCCTTTATTAGTCAGCTTTGTTTCAGTAGCAAATGATCCTAGAAATGTTATTTAAAATAATAATGGCTCATTCCTTGCTCACATTACATGTTGGATGACAAATTTGCCTGTGATTTTGCTCCATGTATCTTCTTATTCAAGAACAAGTCTCTGTACAGAACTTCCTATTCTTATGGCAATAGGAAAGAGCAACATTGTTGGCAGAAATATTCAATGGCATATGTCATTTCTATTTACATATCATTGGCCAAAGCAAATCACATGGCCAAACCTGATAGGAAGGCACTGAAAACCTCATGGCAAGGGGTGGGGACATATAATTCTCTTACAAATAAACAAGGAGCAAATTCTGAGGAATACAATCTACCAGTCCTATTCTCTGAGGTTTAATATATTGGAGTCATTAAAAACAAACAAGTAAGCACACAAATAAATCTCTGTCATCTTTGTTTCTCACATCTAACTAGTTATAAACTCCCTTAACAAAAGATGTAAGGAAGTTGGAGGACAAGTATCCCCAGCCTCCTCACTCCTCAACCAGGATTACTCTGAGATGTGATTAACTTGGTTTCCCATAGTTCTCCCATGGAATTGAGGCCTACTCTTGCCCATAGTGATTGCCTATTTGACAACAGATCCTTTATTGGCTTCCTTCCCTTCCCTATTTCCCTACCCATCTCTGCAATGGAGTTTCTTAGGATCACTACTAATTTGCAATCCAATTCATGTCTCAGGGTCTGCTACTGGGTACACTCAACTTAAGCCAATAGGTATTGTTACCTATACAGTTAAAAGATGTGACAGCTGAGATTCAGTGAGGTTAATTATCTGTAGCCAAGTTACAGATCTTTTAGGGGTAGAGAAAGGATTTAAAAACAATCTACCTGTCCCAGCATCCCAGGTTTGGGGCTGATTTACTGTCTGGATCATTATACTGCAATATTCTGTGAGCACTCAACAAAATCTGTCAAGTGACTATAAAATCTTGACAAAATATATCAATTCAGTATAGTCTTTTCTTTCTTAATATAATCTCGGTGTTAAATGCTACATTTAGCCAAAACCAGTTTGGCTCAGTGGATAGAGCATCGGCCTGTGGACTGAAAGGTCCCAAGCTCGATTTCGGTCAAGGGCACGTACCTTGGTTGCAGGCACATCTCCAGTGGGGGTTATACAGGAAGCGGCTGATCGATGTTTCTCTCTCATCAATGTTTCTGAATATCTCTCTCCCTTCCGCTCTGTAAAAAATCAATAAAATATATTAAAAAAATATAAAATAAATGCTGCATTTATTTATGTGGCTAGTTGATTAAATGTCTTTCTCATTCTAACATGTATGCTTCACAGAGCAAAACAAAGACCATGCATATTCACCTCACTATTGCTTTCCTGGCATTTAAACATTTGTAAGTGTAAGCAAACAAGTAGTGGAAGCCACAAGTAAGCAGAAATCATGAGGTAAGGAGATATAGAAAGAGGAGCGGTTGGTGCAGTCAGAACTAATGGAAGCAGTGGTTGTATTGAGCAAAGAAACAAAACAAAGTAGGGATAGAGTATTTCAGTCATGGAAATGGTGCCACCACTAGCAGAGATAATTACACAGTTCCCAATCTCCAGATATAACCACAAGCATTATGCCTGTTTGTTCCCTTGAGCTCTTTCTGGATCCTGAATAATAAGATATTACAGTTCCCTAAGAGACTAGACATTTTCTTGTGGAACAGTTTTCCTATCCGATATTACTTCCCCTGGAATCCTATCTAATAAAAAGGAAATAAGCAAATTGACCATCAATCCGTGACAAAGATGACTGAGCCCATAGCTGAGGCCAAGGTCCCATAAGGAACCTTAATGAGCAATCTGCAGGGACCTGAGGCTATGCCCTTCCTTACCCAGCAGGGCTTGACAGGGGACCTCAGGCTGTGTGCCCCACCCTGACATCAGGCTGGGGACCTCAGGCTACAACCCATGTCCCAGTGCCAGGCCAGGGGACCTGAGGCTGCCCTCGCTGCCTGGCTGGGATTGACATGGGACTTCAGGCCATGCCCCGTACCCAGTGGGGCTTGATGGGGGACCTCAAGGTGCACTCTGAGTGCTGGGTTGGGGGAACTCAGGCCATGCCTCCACCTCACGGGGCTTGGTGGGAGACCTCAGGCTATGCCCTCCACCCAGCAGGGCTTGATAGGGGATCTCAGGCCATGTCCACCACCTGGCAGGGCTTGATAGAGGACATCAAAGCATGCCGCCTCCCGGGTCTGGGCTGGGGGACCTCAGGCCACACCCCGTGTCCTGGTGCCAGGCCAGGGGACCTGAGGCTACGCCCACTGCCCTGCAGGGCTTGACAAGGTTGGGATTGGCCGGGTCCTGATCTAGACCAATGTGGAGGTGGGGATGGCTAGGTCTGGGTCTCAAGTAATTTGAGGTTCATGTGCATGAGCAGGGACTTGACTCTTAGTCCTATGGTGTGCCTCAGACTCTGACAGGAGGAAGGTTTTCATATACATTTTACTAATTTTCTTTCATCTCTGACACTTCTATTATAGAGAAAGGGCAAACAGCAATATTAAATTATTTCCTCTAATTAATCCTCTTTTATGGTGCACAAATTTCGTGCACCAGGTCACTAGTCTTTATTATAAACCTTTAGCACTTGAAGTAAATTGATCACACCTTTGGAACTCAAAAGCTTACAGATCTGTCAATTGAAAATAATATTGTCATACTTTTTCAGAGTTGTGAAAGAGACAAGGGACCAGAAAGCACTTTGACAATCTTTAAATTTTCTACAAATTCAAGACATGGCTTTTGGACTACCTTAACACAACATTTAATCATATTATTTCTTCAAAAACACTATTGTAATATTCGTGACAGTTTTTCTTGAGTATTTCCCATTTGGTTGTCAATAAGGTATTTTATGTCCAATATAGAATCACTTTTGCTTCTATTATGTCACCTAGCAAAAATATATGTTAAAAAAAAGAAGTGACAGAAAATATATTTGGAACCAAGCAAATATATTTCATATTCTCTTGGAATATCACTCCCTGTGGTCAACACTGCTCCTGTGATAATATACATTACTGGGAAATGAGTTTTCACCCCAGTCACATCTTGATAACCCGAATGAATGTCTCTATCATTTGAGCTAAATAGCCTTAATAGGTCAAAGAGTAGGATACATTAAATATAAAGTAGTTCAAGTTACAGCAACATTCAAAAGTAGCTATATTTAACAGAAATAGTTAAATAAGTTGGCATACACCCATTCTGGGCATGCAATGGCTTTTCACTGCAAACACCAGTAACTTTTTATCTGAGGGTTTTCTCTAGCCATGGGAGAAGCTTGCACACAGTCCGGAAGTGTGGGGAGGAGATACTTCCAGAAGCAGCCCACAACCAATGACAAACAGGGGCTTATAAATAAAAATCATGGTTTTTTTGTCCCTCAGGTGTGACAGTTCTCTCAGAGCTCCCCAGTGGGACTGAGCCCCAGATGCTGTTACCAATAACCTGCTCATCAACACATCCTGCATTGGTTTCCTTCCCTTCCCTATTATCCTACTGAAGTTTCCTGGGATCACTTCCCAAAAAAACAATACTCAACTCCTACTTTCAGAGTTTGTTTCTCTGGAAACTAAACTAAGATACCTGGTCTGTAAACCAATGCCAACTTTTTAGTAAATCCATGGAAAAATGAAAAAGAAGGACATAACATACATTTGACACTAAAGGATCTGTTGTCTATGCACATTTCATAAAGCTAAATTTATGTAATTCAAAAAATTTTTTAAAATCAGGGATTATTTCCTTTCCTTTTTTTTCTCCTTCCTCTCATCCTTGTTTCCCCATTTTTTCTGTTTTTCTGCCTTGAAATGTCCTTTCCTTTTATGAAATAGTGGTAAGAAATGGTAATAAAACAAAATACTTTTCACTTAAATAAAATGCAAAGTTGACAATTCGTAACAATTTAAGTCTCTCAGTTTTTGTTGAAGTGTTAGTAGTCTGAAAAACCCAGATATTTGAAAATATGTTATAAATTTTTACTATATGATGTATTTCATTATTATAACAATGAGATAAAGAATGAAGAGAAAGTTAAAAAATAAAGTTATGTTAAGAAAATTGGTAGAGTTGAAAAGTTATTTAAAGAAATATGTGAATTTGAGAAAATAATTATAGGTAGAAATACCTTAGAAAAGTGTTTTTAATTTAGTGAAGTTATATAACTCACAATTTCTTCTGATTTTCTTAAAACTTGCATCTTCTTTTATCTATAATTTTCTCAACTCAAGGCTCCATTTAATCCTCTCATTGTATAGATATTTTAAAGACTATTAAAGAGGCATGGGAATTAGATATGCTAACTGATTTTAGAGGTGAAGGGGACTCTCAGGTGGATAAGAATGTAACTTAAATTAGAGACTTTCCAGGACTCCCAGGTAGAGAGGTCAAAGGTTAATTGGATTCCATAACTGTGCTTCTGGTGATGTTTAAATTGTTGCTGACATAGACAAAGAATGGGAGTGGTAATTATGAGAAAAATATGGACTGAAGTCTACTCACCCCGACTCCCTCGTTTCTGTTGACCTGAATGCATTGCACTTGCTTTTTTCTTTTACTTCTACCTTGGGTCATTGTCACTTATAGGAACCAAGGCACAGAAAGGAAATATAAAATGTTCCTGCTCAGAGGAATATAGTAGGAAAAGAAAAACAGACTAATGAAGGGAACAGATTTCTTATAAAGAATAATAAAAAATCAGCAAAATAATGACAAAAATTGAAAAAAAAAACAACAAAAAATACATTTTTTCTACCCTTCTTTCAAGAGAAGGGATATTTAGATCCAACTGCCCTAAGCACCTTTAACCATATATAAGTTTAGATCTTCCAAGAGGGCTCCTGCATTGGCTTCCTTTGAAGTTTATTTTACCACCTCAGAGGTTGTGCTATTCTTTAATTTTCCCATGGTGTTTATAATTTTCATAAGTCTTATTTGGTTGTTAAACCACATACTGTAATCTCTGAAGAACTATTTACTTTTTCATCAAAATAATTTCCTTTAACCTGTACCTCTTCCATGTTATTTTCTCAAAACATCTCTCTAATAAGGAAATTTGTTGTCCTGAGGATTTTAAGATGAGGTGAGCAAAATGCAGTAGGAATACTAAGGGTTAGGAATAAAGACTTTTTTTTCAAAATTTTGGGTCAGTGAAACCTTTTGACACTATTTGGATAAGAAGCCTGTTTGTACAGTTAAGTATGTACTAGGGCAGTGGTCAGCAAACTGCGGCTTGCAAGCCACATGCGGCTCGCAAGCTGCAGTTTGCCGCCCTGTTGACTATGACTTTGCCAATCACTGTACTAGGGTATCAAACACAATTTGGAATTATTTAAACATTAAATAATCTTCCTCTCAGGTATTACTTGTATATTTGTTCTAAATACCTTGAGGTTACTAAGAATTACCTTTCATATACTGAAGTATCAAAATATTTCAGAATATTTGGGTTTCCAATAAAATCAAAATCATTTTTTTAAAAATTAAATGTTCAGATTCCTTTCACCCACAAGTCTTTATCTAGCATTTTTTTTTACCATTTATTCATTAAATATTGTTTAATATTTGGATTAACATTTCTTAAACCACAGTAGTAACTGTCCTTAAAGATTGCTTTGTAAAGATAAAAGCTATTTTTCCTCTTTTTTTTTTTTAGTATATTGTTCTGCTTTTTAGAACCTCCCTGTTTAATATTATCTGTGAATTTAATTAACAGACTGTTTACTTCCCTTTGTCAACTGATGTTACGTAACACCACATCTAACAACAATTCCTACAGAATACCTGTAAGGCTTTTCTCCACATAGATATTTCATAGTTATTTTTTGTTTGTTTGTTTGTTTGTTTTTTGTTAATTGTTCTTTAGTTTTTGATTCATGAAACTTCAAGAAGCATATCTACGTTGGGAAGTTTAGAGGAGAAAAAAAGGAAAACACAGTAGAAATTGAGGGGGAAATTAGCAGGAAAAAAAAAAAGAGATGAGACTATAAATGAGACAAAGACAGAATATCAAGGTGAGTAGAAAAAGAAAAAAGGCAATAGCCAAACAACTGATTTGAAATTAAGGAAGTACACAAGAAAGAGTAAAGAATATTTACTAAATAAAAGGAGTAATTTGAAAATACCTCATCCAAATATGTGGTAATCTTTTTAGAGGAAAAGGGCAACACAACTGAAAGATTGAACATAAAGTAAGATTAATATTTGATTGATTTACATATAGACTTTTAGTAGTTCTTTCCTACTAGTTGAGCTATAGATATCCAAAGATGTGAGCTGGTCTTTTACGGAATTGGTTAAAAGGATGGAGAACTGTTCAAAGGAAGCCAAGCACTGGGTGAGGCAGTATTTGTATAGTATTTTAGTATTAAAGTATTGTGGACACATACGCTAGAAAACAATATAACTCAGCATCTAATTGGTGTTGGACTGCATTAAATATTGGCCTTTGATTGCCAAAGATTTTCATAAAAAGGGGAGGAGGTAATTCTGCAAAGTAGAGTAGTGAGTCTGATCTCAAACCTATGTGAGCAATTAGAGAGGTCAGTGATACCCATGAGCTAGTGATAACCTGCCAGTCCAACCTGCTACATTCGAAGGTTGATGGTGGTAATTAAAGTGGGAGTGTTGGAGGATTGGGATGCTAACACACAGTAGATTTGAAACACAGGCTACATGTAAATGTAGGTGAACAGGTACTTTGATGGTCTACCTCTGAGGACCTAAGTTTAAAAAAATACCCAAGAACAAGTGTTTCCGATAGGCAACTGTAAAACTTTATTCTCTTTAGTATGGAATTACTTTATTATGCAGATTTTCATTTTCTAACGCCCTTTCCCAAATAGCTACATTTTGGAAAGATAGAAATAATGGTTGTCAAGAGGATTCTATCTCCTTGGATAATCTTCCCATGGATAATCCAATACCTACATCGCTATCCCACCTACCTAGGGAATGACACTGAGTTGGCTTTCTTACTCAATTTTCTTTCTTTCAGAACCATTTTTAGGTATCACATACCTCCTTCCTGATGAGTATACTATGGTATAGTGGTTTTTAAATGTGTAAACTTGAAGGCTCCTTAAACCATAGATTGCTGCAGTTGCCTATTCAGAAGATCTGGGATGGCTCACTCAAATTTGCATTTCTAACAAGGTCCTAAGATAATGCTGGTCTGAGACCACTCCTGAGACTAAGTCCATCTCCATCCTCCCAAAGAGTACATGGCAAAAGAGGTAAGCACAATAAGGGGTCCTCATGATCACTGTTAAATCAGGTTTGTCACTGGTCTGGTAAAAAGGCTTATTTAAGTAAAAGAAAATGTCTTGCAGCACCTTGCCACCTCTTTCAGTGGTCTTTTGCTTTTTCCCTGGACCTTTATTACAGACTCTTCCCATCCCCAATATGCTCCTATGTTGGTTTGATCATCCTTAGCAGAGAAAAATATGGATCTCAAATATCAATACTCAATGGTATTTAATATGGGATTCTCCCTGGGAGAATTTACAAGAACAATAAGAGTCCAAAAAAACAAAACAAAAACAAAAACAAAAAAACCAGCAATTACCTGAACTGTAATTTCAAATAAAGGGGACGATTCCTCCACCTACTACTACTATATATGAATGCTTGTCACAGCTTACATACAGTATGTTCCAGTATACAAGAAAACAAAACCCTTCTCTGTGGATAGAGTAAGGGTGAGATGTCCATTTATGGGTGATTTTTGAACCTGTACACAACTGCGCTTTAGGCCCTGCTTGGACGTTTGTCGTGTTGCAGGTGCTCTGCGCATCATTACACATGCATGGTGGAGCGTGCTCTGCTGCTGTCTTTTCCACCGGAGGACAAAAGAGCATTGCTGGGCATCCTGGGTGGCACCCCTCCTCTTCCCGCTTCACCAGGACCTGCCGGACTTGCAGCGGCTCGGGTGTGTTCGCGCGGGCGCCGGAGAGAGAGGGGCGTGGGGGACGGAAACGTGCATCCTTATAGAGACATCTGACTTCACAACCATTGCTTCTACCAACATTCTTAGCCTTTCCCCAGGTGGCACCCCCGTATCCGTTTTGTTCTGAGTTTCAGAACCTAGTCGCTTGTATGCAAGGGTCATATATAGCGATATTTAGATTATGCAACAAAAAGGAAAATATTAAGACTACCGCCTCAACCTTGGAAGCAACCCGCAACCTCTCCCACCCGGGCCTTGGCCATCATTCATCTCTGCGCCGCCGCCGCCGCCGCCGCCGCCGCCGCCGGGGAGGGTCAGGAAGCGGGGACCTCACCGGCTCCGCGCACCTTCCTTCCCTCCCCGCTTTCCTTCCTCTCTCCCCCTCCCGCTCCCGCTCCCGCCGCTCTCCCCTCCCCGGTCCTCCGGACGCCGGGCAGCTAGCTGCTGGCTCGGGTGCCCAATCCCCTCACTTCCTTCGACCCACCGGCCCGTCAAACAAAGCCCAGGGCGACCGGCGCGTGCCGCGCACCCCCCGGGGACAGGAACCAGCGGCCTCGCCGCCACGCGCCCGCACCGGAGCGGGACCGCGAGCGCGCCGCCGCGCTTCCTCCGCTCCCGACTCTTCCTTTTCCTCCGCCCGCAGGCCTAGCCCCGCCCCTCCCACCCGCCTGCGCCTGCGCGGAAGCGCGCTCCCGCCTTCCCCGCCCTTCCTTCCCTCCGCCCCTCGGCCGGCGCCCCGCCCTCCTTTCTCTCGCGGCGCTCTCTCTCTCTCTCTCTCTCTCTCCCTGAGAGCTCGGGGCTGCGAGCCGCGCCGTTCCTTTCCCCGCTACCCCGCCCCCCTTCCTCTCTGCTCCCCACCCCTCCCGGCTCCAGCCCCGGTCGGTGGACGATGCGGCGGCGGCTGCAGCAGCGGCCTCAGCCCCAGCAGCGGCACCGGCGGTGGCTGCGGTGGGGGTGGCCGGAACTCGGGTGGTGGTGAAGAGGCGGCCGTGGCGGCGGCTGAAGGGGCGGCCGAAGCTGCGCCCGCGCCGCCCTCCCGGCGCTTCCCTTCCTCTTGGGTGCCGTCAGGAAGTTTTCTCGCGTCCGTGCCTGTGTGTGCGCGCGTGAGTGTGGGTGTCTGAGGTGAGGGGTTGGGGCGGCATTGGTGCAGGCAGGCAGGCAGGCAGGCAGGCGGCTGGGGCTTTTTTGCCCACTTGGCTTCCCGTAACCCGGGAGGGAGCCTGGGCTGTGGCCCGAGGAAGGGGGCGCGGCGGCGGCGGCGGCGACGGGCTCCCTCCTTTTGTTGTTGTTTCCTCCGCCGGGAGTAACTCCACGGCGGGGGGACGCGCCCGGGCGGGGCGGCTCGGAGCCCGGGCCTGGTGGCCCGCGGGGCTCCCGGGCGGGCCGGGCGAGGCCCAACGGAGCGGGCTTCAACATGATGGCGGCCGAGGCCGGCGGTGAGGAGGGCGGCCCGGTGACGGCCGGGGCGGCGGGCGGCGGCGGCGGCGGCGGCGGCGGCGCGGCCGCGGGCGCCGGCTCCTACCCGGCGGCGTCGTGTCGGGTGAAGATCCCCGCGGCCCTGCCGGTGGCCGCCGCCGCCCCCTGCCCCGGGCTGTCGGAGGGCCGAGTGGCCGGGACGCTGGACGGCGGGGCCGCTCTGGGACCGGCGTTCCTGGGAGCCGGGTCCGGGGCAGGGGCGCCGGGGGGAGCCGGACTGTCAGGGGGAGGCGCCGCCGCTGCTGGCGTGGCCGGTGCTGCCGCCGCCGCCGCCGCCGGACCTGGTGGGGACGCGGCTCTCGCCAAAGGGACCGCCGCTTCTTTGCCTGGCGAGACCTTCGGCGCAGGCGGCGGGTTCCCTCCCCTGCCGCCGCCGCCGCCCCAGCTGCCCGCTCTGGGGGCGGCGGCCCTGGGGACCGTGGACGAAGGCGACTCCCTGGACGGACCGGAGTACGAGGAAGAAGAGGTGGCCATCCCGCTGACGGCTCCTCCGACGAACCAGTAAGTGAAGCCGCCGGGGAAGCTGGCTCCTGGGGAAGGAAGAAGCGGGGGGAAACAGACACAGGCTCGTTTCTGTCAGCTGTGACTTGTGCTGAAAAGTTTTTGAAGCTTCAGGTTCCAGGCGTCGGGATTCAGCTGGATCGCTTGTCTCTTCCCTGCAGCAGGCTCACTGCCTGGCGTGTCTTTGTATTTATGTGTGCGGCTCCTCTGGGAAGATGTGAAAGTTTTTTTTTTTTTAAGATGGGAAGCCTGGGAGAGTGTGCATCAGGTGAGAACCGGATACGGTTCTGCCCCGACTTCCACCTGGAGCGGCGTCCTGGGATCCGGCTGAGCGTGCAGCCGCCCGGGCAGCTGTGGCTGATGGTACAGTGTTGCCCTGCGTGTGTTCCTGGTTGAATCCAGAGGAGGAGCGGAGGAGCTTTGACCAGGAGGAGTGTTTGAATGAGTATTGGCACTAATAATTGTTTGAAACATGGCTTGGTCGGAATGCGTTGTTTTTTTTTTGTTTGTTTGTTTGTTTTGTTGTTGTTGCACTGCAAATCTTAAGCTTCAGCCTGTTGAAAGCATAGCGATGCCAAAAGGTCTCTGGATCTCTTAATGAAAACGTGGGTCGGCGAGAAAGGAAAGGAGATTTATGAATGACAGTCGTGCTGTAAGGGCTCATACTCCAGCAGCGTGTGTAACTTTGTAACTTGGGCCGTAGAATTCTCATTTGTTAATATTAGTGCGATTTTTCTTTTTCTTTTTCTTTTTTTTACAGTTGAGAAGACTTTGCTAGGACAGCGTCGAAATAAAACAAAATTAAAAGCGTGCTTCCCTTCAACACTTGTTGTTGGTGGCCAATACAGTATTATATTTCTTAAGTTAATTTTTGACAGTACTGCAGAATAAATGGGACAACGACTTTTCTGTATAGAGTCTCTCTCCCTCTTGTTCCCTTCATTAGTGAATTTAGGTATGAACTTATATATAAAGGTAGACCTTAACGAGAGGAAAATGTTGATGGGAAGTGGTACAGTAGGCAAAACTTGTTTTATAGATCTTTCACATCTGTCCTAATTGACTTTTAGAATTTGACAACCCTTGGTGAGTATCATAGAGGAAAAAAGATTTGGTTCATATTGTTGACACTTGAAGTATTATTTTGGGGGGTGGGGTGTTGTATTTCTTTAGAGGATTTAGAAGCAATTAAATTAGGAAAAGATTTTGTAATAATAATCCATTTTTACTTATGACTGTATCTTTTGATACCTAGGTGGAAAAGTGAAATTAATCTTATGTCAGCCATGGTGTAGGGGTGTTGTATTCCTTTTATATTGTTCAATAGAGTTCCTTTTTTGGATCTAATTTTATCCTTACTTATGCATGTCTAGTATTGTAGACTTCTCTGAAAGTGTTCAGAGAGTGATGCAATTCTAATTTTACACACTGTTACACATCTTCAAGCCTTTTTGCAAAAAAAAAAAAAATAGTTAAATATAAAGTGCCCACTATATGCTCAGCACTGTGCTTATAATAAAGTACGTACAACTTTTTATACTGAAAGAATATAGTCTTATGCCAATTCATAACTGAATTAGATTAGGCATATTTAGTATATTGTAGTTTTAAATTTTTAAAAAGTACAATTTATTTAATAGAGCAGTTTTAGGTTGATAGCAAAATTGATCAGAGAATACAGGGCCTTTCCAGTAAATTTTTAATAATAAACATGAATGATTACATAGGAAAAATTGTGTTTGTGAGGAGTTCATTGTGTGAGATTTTCATTATTATATGTATTTGAGAATACAAATACTTGTGACTATGTATATGAGACTTGTTTTATTTAAAAAAAATATCCTCCACTTCTAGAATGTTTTTAAGTTTGCCACTGAGAAGTACAAATTTCCCTCTTTTCTTTATCTTAGATATCAACCCAGAGTCACTGGAGACAATACAGTGTAGTGATTAAGCGTGAAAATTCTGAAGTTAGACAAGATTTGGGTTGGAATCCTGACACTACCATTTACTAGCTGTGTGATCTTGGAAAGGTCAGTTTCCCCATCTGTAAAATGGGGATAATAATGGAACCTTCCTCATATGGTTGTTTTCAAGGTTTAATGGGAACCCTGAACATATTCAGTGACAGTACCTGACATATAGTTAAGTGTTCAACAAATAAATGGTATCCCAAAGTAGTAACAATAATATAATTTTATTATCATTAAGTAGGTGTGCAGGAGGCGGCTGATTGATGTCTCTCATGATGTTTCTAACTTTCTATCCTTCTACTTTCCTCTCTGTGAAAAATCAATAAAATATATATTTAAAAAATTTTATTTTAACTTCATCAAGTTAAGCAGGTTTAGAGATGAAGTTCATGTTTTCCATTCCTATTTTTAAATGAAAGAACAATGCCTTAATCCCTTGGTTAAATAATGACAAATCTTTCATAAAAGTGTTAAATGTTTTGGACTAAATATTTGATTACTAGTAATTGGTTGTCTTACTTATTGATAACATGGTTCTGCTCACATGATAGGAGGTTCAGGTACTGGATTGAGTCCACAGTGGTTTGTTAGGCTGAGTGTCCATGGTCATAGAGTTCAGCAGCTTTGTATCCAGCTAGTTTGGTGCTTTTGGTCTCAAGAAGGTCAAGTGACCGTATGTAGATTGACCAGTGTAAATATAATAATGCCATTAGTATTTTGTATCTGTTTTTTCCGTTTACATGATGAATCATTAGTTTCATGTTTATTAGTTTTATTAAGGCCAGAAAAGTTTGTGTAATTTTAACTATCGCATTTATTTGAATATTTTCCTTTCTGAAAGTTCTGAGGAAAAATATTTAAAAAGAAAAAAATTATTTCCACTTATTTTTATGCCAAGAAGTTTCTATATTCAAAACTGCTAACACATTTCTTTTTCAAGAGAGACAAAGATTAAATTAAAGGAGTTTGTCACTGGTACTCCCTGTAATTTTATAGAGCTGCTCATTGTTTTTGTTATTTTTTTTCTATTTCCCCTAAAGGTGAGGGAGAGAGAAAGTAAAGGAATGTTGGTTTCTTAGTATATCTTTAAAAAAAAAATATATATATATTATATGGTTACATTGTGTGTGTATTATGAGTCAGCAGCAGCAGAACGCCCTTGAACTGAATCTAGTCCACAGGTATACTGGTATATGGTTTGCTCTTAGTGTATTTGGGACCTATTGTAATTAGTTGTTACCATTTAAACATTGGAAGATTTCAGCATAGTAAGTTCAGTGGGTGAGCATTGACCTATGAACCAGGAGGTCACAGTTCAATCCCCAGGCATGGCGCATGCCCAGGTTACGGGCTCCATCCCCAGTGTGGGGTGTGCTGATGTTTCTCTCTCTCCCCCCCCCCCCCCCAATCAGTGAAAATATACTTTTAAAAAAATTGGAAGACTTCACATTTAAGAAGCCTCAATTTCCAGCATCTCTTGAGAAATTACAGGTTGCTGTTTCTGGTTGAGAGTAGATTGCTAGAGTCCAGTGGAGGTTGTTTCTCTGAGGTGAGGTCTGAGTTTTCCATTTTGCTGTAGCTCCAACCAGGCCTGCTTTGTCATTGATATTATTTGCCTGGCATCTGGCCAAGATCTTAACCCTGGACCTAGTAAGCGGGCTTCTCAAGCCTGAAACAAAGGACAAAAAAATAAGGAATTTAAATAATACCTTTTTTCCTCTTAAAAAATAAGCTTGCTGTCTCTACAAAAGGAAAATAATTTTTTAAAATATATTTTATTGATTTTTTTCACAGAGAGGAAGGGAGAGAGATACAAAGTCAGAAACATTGATGAGAGAGAGACATTGATCAGCTGCCTCCTGCCCACAGTGGAGGTGTGCCCGCAAGCAAGGTATATGCCCCCAACCGGAATTGAACCCGGGACCCTTCAGTCTGCAAGCCGACGCTCTATCCACTGAGCCAAACCGGTTTTGGCAAGGAAA
>PVJN01007774.1:0-67907 GCA_004026805.1 Lasiurus borealis
TATTTCATTTTGAGTTTTTTATAAGTGCTTGATATATAAACTCACAGTAATGTTATAAATGATACAATTCTTGTTCATAACAAGGACTTTTGACATTTCAATTGCTTCTGTTTTGAAGATAGTTATTAATCATATCTGCTTTGCTCTGAACATTTGTTCCTTTTGGTTCCTCTATCTTATTATGCCAGTTCTGTTTCAGTGCAATCTTATCTCATCCCATTAAGAATAATAAGTTTTATTAAAGCTATTTAAGGGCAGGTCAGTAGAGTGAAACCCTTATATATTAAAGTCAGAGGCTTAGAGGATATTCAGTAAGTGCTATTGCTGTGATGATGATAAAATTGTGTTTGCCCAAGATAAGTAGGAATTAAGACAGAGGAGACTTTAGCCTTACGTTTTTATCTCTGATAACTCCTGCTGATCAGAGGTTCAGCAGTCTCCAATTTGTTACACAAGGCAGAAGAAAAACTTCATGGTGACATGTCTTGGTTTAGAGATCTTCATGACATACAAATTATACAATGAAAATACTTCTCAGGCAGACTACATTACAGTTAGCTTTTACCCTCAATTGAATGATTATGAAAATATTTATTGAGTAAAGCTATAGTCTAAGAAATAAAAGAGCTGGAGCTTTTTTTTTTAAGTGGAACATGTAAAATATCTAGTATCTTCCTTGATAAAGTAGTATCATTCAGTTATGAATTTATTGATCAAATATTTAATGGGGATTTAGTTTGTGCCAGGTACTAGGGCAGGAGCTGATGCTGAATAAAGTATGAGCCCTGGTTTCTCTTCTAGAGTCTAGAAGGAGATCTATATTGAAGCATCCATCTTATATAAAAACTGCTGTTTGAAATTTTAATCCTGCTATTTTACTTCTGTAAATGCTTGGCTTGTTTAAATAATAAGGGGAATAAGACTACTCCCACTTCAGAGAGGCCATTAAACCTTCCCCAGATGAAGTTATCAGTGCTGGCACCAGGCCAAGCCTTTGGTTGAGCTTTAAGAACTTGCAGAGGGGACATGCATATTTGGGACACAAATAAGAACCCCATATTTGGGAGACAAAGAAGGTAAAAACATATAAATAGGGAAAGTTCCTCCATGTTGGGGCCCAGAAGTTGAGAGACATTTTTCTCTGGGCCCATGTGTAATAATAATAATAAATGTAACTTCATTTCTCTAAGCCTTGCTTGGTTCTTTGGTTTCCTGTAACAATATAAATAAATAAATGTTATAAAACCCTATAGCAATAATAATAATTACAATGTTAGAAACATCTGAAATAGCCAACAGGCTTTATTTTGATATTGTCATAAGCTAATTATTAATATTAATAATAGGAAAAGAGCAAAAGGAAGGCCAGAGATTATAAGTAGAGTCATCTGGGGATCTTCACCAGAAAGCTGCAGTTTCATATTCTCAAGAAAATAATCCATTCCCTGCAAATCCTCAAGGGTGGGATGGAACAAATGGGGAGTCATATGCAGGGAAATTGGAATGACATAGGGAAGGTGCTCTCCTGTCAGTCTAGCCTAAGGAACCATGGTTTGGCTAGGAGGGTTAAGCCACTGCCAGCTCACAGTCTTGAAAGGTTAAAAGTCCCCAAAGAAAGAGTTCCTTCTCTCTCTTATGCTTTTGTTTGCTCTTGCACTTGCCCATACATTTGTGTATCCTCTCTCCATAGCCATGAGGCCTGAAGCAGTTGCCTGGCCCATGATAGTGCAAACCCCACTTGCAGTGGATGGCAGCTGGGAACACAAGCTAAGCTAGCCAGTTGCTGGACTGGCCTGAACTTGAATATGGAGCAGAAACTCTTGGCTGTGGCCTTAAATCTAACCGTGTTAAAGACAAAATTTGACTTCTTCCATGGCACGATGGACAGAGATGAGACCTTGGAGGGAAACCCCCTTAATTTCACACCATCAATAAAGTTTTCCACAATATCCCATCCACCTTCAGGAAATTCTTTTCCCCACAGCACCCAAAGAACTCCACTTCCACTCATAATAATGTCACCTGCCAAACCTTATAAGTTGGTGGTAGTTTCTGGAGAATAACTTGAAAAGGTTTGAAACAGAATCAGAGATATGATCAATTGGTGAAGAGAGTCATAGATATGGGATGGAGAAAGGCAATCTGCATGTTGTTTCTTTGCTGGCTAGGCTATGTGGTGCAGAATAAGTATACCCAGAGGGGATAGTGACCTGAAGTTTTAAAGAAGAGGTGAAATCTGGGAATAGCCTTGAAAATTAGACCTAAATATGGAGAAGGTGATAAATGGACAGTTAAAGGAGGGAGAAAAGTATGAAGAAATGCAAAAGTTATGAAACCAGCCTCAGCACTGGTTAAGTTGAGCCCTCTCTGTAACTAGGAAGTTGGTTGGAAGGAAAACAGGGTGAGTAACAGATGAGTTTGATAAAAGTTCACCACAGATCCAAGATTTATGCAGCCTGAAGAATTGAGACCAAGGCTCTTATGACCAATATTATGAAAACTACTGTCCACAAAACTCCTATGTCAGAATGATTTGAAATGTTAAGGCAATTAAATCAGAATATTATTTTTTATTGTTGTTAATTCTCACCCAAATATATCTTCCCATTGATTTTTAGAGACAGTAAAAGGGAGAGGGAAAGACAAAAACATCAATATAAGAGAGACACATCGATTGGTTGCTTACCATTGGGATCAGGGATTGAGTAAGCAACCCAGGCGTGTGCCCTGACCAGGAATCAAACTGGTGATCTCTCTGTGGATGGGACTGAGCCATATTGACCAGGGCCACTAATAGTGTTATAAATTTTATTACAGAAGGTTGAAGCAAAAGGCAGATGATTAGTTTAAGAATAACAGATCATTTAAAAATTAGCTTTATTAATGCAACATACCAAAGGTTTTCTTTATTAAATTATGTAAGATGCATGTCCATATGTTCAATGTTGCTGAAGTAGATGTATACATGACATTTGAACATAGATTTATAGCTACAGAAACAAATGTGGAGGCCACAGCTAGTCATGTTTAATCTTAAAAAAAAATACATAAAAAAACAGAAGGTTGAGTCATTCATATTTTAAGTTTTAAAATCTATCTGGACATTTAGTTTTATTTTTTACCTCTACATTTCAAACTTTAGAGCACATATACACATGCACATGCAGAGGCAAAAACACAAAAATGCTTTAGCATTACTCAAAGTATTTAATTAAAGGATTAGCACAGTCATTCACTTTTCCAACCCCATAGGCAAAGATTGCATTATTTAAGGAAAAGAGAATGAAGAGCTGAGCAATAAGTAGGTGATTCAGTGCTGTATAAATACCCCTCCTGGAGTATTCAGTCAGACCCTTATCCTTCATCAAATTCAGAATTGAAAGTAGGAATTATATGAACAAGTTCCCCATCTTGCTATTTTGCCATCTGTCCTAAAGTAATCATTATTTTTCTTCAGCAATTGCATTGTGGAATCTTTATTAAGGAACAAACCATTACTTGGAACAATTAAGCTGGCACTGATGCTGTTGGCCCAGCAAAGCATATTATTCACAAATCCCACATGTCCCACATATGTTGGTCCCATTGGGAAAACACACACACACACACACACACACACACACACAGAAATTTTTTGTTTTATCCTGACTTGAGAGCTTAGAATCAAAGACTAGTAAATCAGGTAAATCAAACCAAATATCAATTATAGGTAAGGAACAAAAGTTAAGACCTTTAGAAACTTTCTTAGCTGTGGACAGCAATTGAGTATCTGATATTCTCAATTTATCGTTGATCACACTTCTGTTTAAAATTTCCCATTTGATTTTTATCCTTTCCCATTGCAATCTGCTGTCAAAAGTTACAGATATCTGTTGAAATTGTTCACAACCACTGAAAGGAGGGATTTTGGGTATTTAAAAATCTAATATTGTCACATCACACTAAACCTGCCTAAGAATTTTAAGTAATTTTAAATATGTGTACTAGGTAGAAAAATAAGATCAGTGTTCTCTTTATTCCTTTCTTCAATAGCATGCAATCAGTACCTGCAACTAATATATATAGTCATTATGAAGACCCCTGAAAAGAGATTTTTTAACAAGAATTTTATTGATTTTTAGAGAGAAACGAAGGGAAAGGGAGAGGGAAGGTGAGAGAAACATCATTGTGGGAGAGTGAAACATTGATCGACTGCCTCCTATAGGCCCCACACTGGGACTGAGCCCATAGCCTCGGTATTTGCCCCAACAGGAATTGAATCAGCAATCCCCTGGCACACCAGATAGTACCCAACCAATAAGGCCACACCAGCCAGTATAAGAAAGATATATTTAAGCAATTGGAAGATAACTGCTTATATGTTGCTGTAAAATAATAGAGAGAATGAAAATATTAGATTTTATTAAGCTACTAGAGGCCCGGTGCATGAAATTCATGTACAGGGTGCATGGTGTCCCTCAACCCAGCCTGCACACTCTCCAATCTGGGACCCCTTGAGGGTCCCAGTAGGATCAGGCCTAAACAGGCAGTCAGACATCTCTCTCACAATCCAGGATTGCTGGCTCCCAACTGCTCACCTGCCTGCCTTCCTGATTAACCCTAACTGCTTCTGCCTGCCAGCCTGATTACCCCCTAACCATTCCTCTGCCAGCCTGATTGATGCCTAATTGTTCCCTTGCCAGCCTGTTTGCTCCTAACTGCCCTCCTCTGCAGGTATGGTCACCCCTAATGCCCTCCCCTGCAGGCAAGGTCCCCCCAATTGCTGTCCCCTACAGGCTGGGTCCTCACCAACTTCCCTTCCCTGTAGGCCCAGTTGCCCCCAACTTCCCACCTCTGTCTGCCTGGTCACCCCTAACTGCTCTCCTTTGCAGGCCTGGTTCCTCCCAACTGCCCTCCCCTGCTGGCCATCTTGTGGCAGACATTTTGTGTGTTGGAGTGATAGTCAATTTGCATATTACTCTTTTATTAGATAGGATTGTTTTATTTTCTGCTTTTTTTGCTTATATTCTATTGGCTTCTGTTTGGAAGTGAATACAACCAAAAGGTACATGACAAGCAAAGGTTATTTTCTATATGTAAAACCTGTTAATATTTTTTTTCTTAAAATGCTTGAAATATTTAACTCTTAATTTTAATGCTCTTAATGGCCAACAGAAATATCTGGGATGTTTTTGGCAGACTCAATATGGGGGGACACCAGATAACTATAGAAGCAGAAGTGAGTTCACATACATCACATTTGTAATACTTTGTCATGTACAGATTTCTTTTTGTCTATGAAGAAAGTTAGAGTGTTACAAATCAAAGGTAATATTTTAATAGGCAGTATAAAATATTAGAAAGCTTCCCATAACAAATTTGTAGGAAAATGAAATCTACTTCTATATATAAATATATTTTTTATTGATTTCAGAGAAGAAGGGAAAGGGAGAGAGAGATGGAAACATCAATGATGAGAAAAATTAAGTGATCCACTGCCCCTTACTGGGGAACAAATCCACAACCCAGGCATGTACCCTTGACCTTTCAGTCCACAGGTCGATGCTCTATCCATCAAGCCAAACCAGCTAGGGCTCCACTTCTGTCTTTTATTTTATTTTTTAAAATTTCTTTATTGATTAAGCTATTGCATGTGTATCCTTATCCTCCCATTACCCTCCTATTCCCTCCACTTATGCTCTCACCCCACTGTCATCTGTGCCATTGGTTAGCCTTATATGCATGTATACAAGTCCTCTGGTTGACCTCTCTCCCTTACCCCACCCTCCTCTGCCTTCCCTCTAAGGTTTGATGGTTTGATTGATGCTTCTCTGTCTCTGGATATTTTTTGTTCATCAGTTTATGTTGTTCATTATATTTCATAAATGAGTGAGATCATGTGATATTTATCTTTCTCTGACTGGCTTATTTTACCTAGCATAATGCTCTCCAGTTCCATCCATGCTATTGCAAATGGTAAGAACTTCTTTTTTTTACAGCAGCATAGTATTCCATTATGTAGATTTCCACAGGTTTTTAATCCATTTTTCTGTTGATGTACACTTAGGCTATTTCCAAAACTTAGCTATGGTGAATTGTGCTGCTATGAACATAGAGGTGCATATATCCTTTCTGATTGGTGTTTCTAGTTTTCCATTTCTATCTTTTAAAGAAAATAATTAAAAACTTCATTTTTAAACAATCTACTGACTTATTATTTTATTGACTTCCCAGAAATGAAAGGAAAAACTAATATCTTTTCTAATAACCAAGCTTAAGTTAAAAATATAGACACATAAACTTTACATCTATTACAATGACTGTTATAAAAACATAGAAAATAAGTGTTGGCAAAGATGTTGAACCCTTTGTGCATTGTTGGTATGAATATACAATGGTGCGTCTACTTTGGGAAACAGTATTGTAGTTTCTCCAAAAATTAAAAATAGAATTAACACCTGATCCAGCAATTCCACTTCTGGGCATATATTCAGAAGAATTGAAAGAATGTACTATAACTGTTCATAGCAACATTATTCACAATAGCCAAAAGGTGGAAGCCCAAGTGTCCTCTGATGGATGCTTAGATAAACAAAATGTGGTGAATACATGCATGGAGTATTGAAAGGAATTTTTAGGGGTGAAATAGGCAGGTATAGGAAATTTTAGGACTTAAGGGGTTCATGGACAAAGCACAGGGCTACAAAGCTGCAAAGGGTACATTTCCATAAGATGAGGGAACTGAGAGTAGCAAAAGGTACACATTTACAAATAAATGGAAGGAAGCCCCTCATTCAAAGAGTGAGGAAGAAAAGCTAAGAAAGAATAGGAGAACAGAAAGGGTGAAGAAGGAGGAAACCTCACTTACCTGAAGCTGGAGCTCAGGAGTTGCTATAGTGATCAAATCAAAGGGGAATAGTGACCAATCCGAGGGGTTATCAAGGCATGGAAAACAGCAGCCTTTATAAACCATGGGAAGGGGGACACAGTGGGACTCTTTCCCCCTCCTCACGTGGAAGTCTGTGCTTGTTTGTCAATAAATTTCCATCTTTTACTAGATCACCTTTCTTCTGTGGTTTCATTTGTCGACCCCACCAGACTGCCCAATGGAACAGCGCCTATTTCCAGGCCAAATTTCCTGTTTCAGTATTATTCAACCTGACAAAGGAAGAAACTTCTGACAAATGCATGGATGGACCTTGAAGACATTATGCTAAGTGAAATAAAACTGTCACTAAAGGACAATAATGTATGTTAATAGTCACTGTTCATGTTTGTTCTTTTAAGTGATGTATATTTTCAATTTTGTTTCTGATGAGCATTGTGTAATAAATAATTTTAAAAAGAAGAAAAGCAAAATACAAAATAAAAATGTACTCTTTTTGCACTGCAAAATGCTGAAGTCTTTATAAATATGGATTGTTTTGGAATCACATCTTACTTAGGCATTTCATGACCTTATTTCCCAACTCAAGAATCTCTTTTCTGAAAATAAGGTCCTCTATCAAAGTTAACAATAAAGCTTTATGTAGTGTATGTTTACCTTAGTTTTTCTGGTAATAAATGTAAGCAATGTTAAATGTGAGGTCTCACATTGATTTCTTTAGCATTCCTCGTCATGGCTCCCCTTTATTCCTTAGGAGTGATCACTAACCTCTTAACTTTTTATTTCTCTCTCATAAGCTTTTAATCCACAGCTTTGTTTCAAAGAAATATTGACACACTTTCTCTAAGAGATAATGATTCTGTTTATCATCTTCGTAATTACTCTGTAATTCTCTCTTAAAAATGCATTGTGTATGACACAATACCACAGACACACTACATTTTATTATTTTGCCATATGGAGACCGTATGTCCAGCCATAGGATCCTTCTTACAACTACACTTCTATTACAATTGCTCAGTTGTTCTGGGGAATATAATGTAGATAAATCCAAGAATGGGCATTTCTCTGCTCATCTAACATGCATGGAGATGCCACAAAAAGGCCCTGCTTAGAACTTCCCTTGAGTGGGGCTGATGCTGACCATTTCAGAGAATCACGGTATCTGTTAAACTGGGTTTCTTGAGGGTAATCATACATGATGGAACTAAACTTGGTTTTAAGAACCTGGAATGAGGCTGGTATAGACACAGGCTTTTGAGAAGTAAAGCAATTAAAACAACTTGAATAGTTTTTTTACTTAAACGTCTCTTAGTTTTCTCTGGTATAGGCAATTAGATAGATTTTTCCAGCATGAAAATAGTCAATCAAAAATTCTATTATAGTTAGTATTTTTAAACTCAAAATGAATTCACATTCCAAATCTTTTTAAACAAATAATCATAATGGTATTTGTTATAGTCTTTAGGCTCAAACAGCACAAGACTGTTTTTATCATCTTATTACCTCTGTTTATATCATAGTTATATTTTTCAGGGCTCTCTCTGTGCTGAATTTTAAGGATGAAAATTCATCTTCAGCACTTTCATTTTCTAATAGTGCTCCTCATTCCTTTGAAATATCTTAGGTACAGAAGCTGAGGACACTGCTGTCATTTTGCCACTGAGGCTCTGGCTGGCCCCTCCACACAGACATTTATCTTTCTGTGTTCTAAAACTGCCCCTTTGCACTAACTGGTTTGACTCAGTGGATAGAGTGTTGGCCTGCGAACTCAAGAATCCTAGGTTCAATTCTGGTCAAGGGCATGTACCTTGATTGCAGGCACATACCCAGTAGGGAGTGTGCAGGAGGCAGCTGATGGATGTTTCTCTCTCATACCAGTTAATCTGATGAATTCAAATGCTACTTCCTTCCTGCTAAATGTCATTTGCTGATGGTAAAACCTAACCCAGGCTTCTCAGAGACCATGAATGAACCTAAAGAAAGGTCTATTAAATTTGCAATTTCAGACACTGTTTTCAGACTTAAGGAAGAAATATTTTTCTTTAGTTAGCTAGCTATTATTGTCCCCTCATGCTTTGCTACTCTGTGTGTGGACCTCAGAACAACAATATCAGCATTATCTGGAAGTTTGCTAAAAATGCACTGTTTCTCTCTGTGGACATTGTGATAGGTACATCACAATAACTCTGTGAGATAGGTACTATTATTCCAATATTACAGATTAGGTGCAGAGCCTGAGATGCTCCATAGGTTGTCTCAATTCCCAGAGCTAATATGTGAAAGACCAGGAATTAAACTCAGACCTTTTAGATGTCAAACTACCTCCTATATGTACAGAAGGGTTTATGTTATTGGCTTGCTTGGTTAAACATGGGAGTTGTAAACATATTACCCTTGTGGGTTCATTATACCTAGCACTAGTAGTGGTTGTATCCTCCAGTGGAAATTGCCAGAAGCAGTATTTTATCCACCCAAATTGGTTGAAAAGGTTCAAAATCTCATAAATCTAAGAAAGGGTGATACACTATTGCCTTTTTCTCCAGGGTCAGTTCAGCATCATTGTTAAAACTAGGCAAAATAGATATTTTGGAGAGTTAGTATTTCCCTGTTTCCCCAGGAATGTTTTTATAGATTTACATTTACATACAGACCTTGCATATTTTGTCAGATTTGTCATTTGGCTAAGAGACCACATAACCCTAAAAATAAGTTTTCTGAGACATGGAAACTATAGGCTTCACTTTATTTAAAGAAAGCAAGGAGCCACACTTAAACTTTCCTACAGTTATATATAAAATAAGACAATAGATGCCCCTGAAAAAAATGACTGTGTTTCATGTTCTTGGAGTTGCTGAGGGCAGGAATGTTGGATAATGGCAGGTTTATGGCTGGAATGACCTTCTTCAGAAGAACTTAGAACACGACTGAAGGTCAAAGAGAGAATAGAGTCCAGTTAACTGTTAGGCATCTAATTGTTAAATTTTAGTGGTAAAATAGAAAATTTTATTTTTAGACTGCTCTAAATGACTATTCATGTTTCTTTGACAAGGTCAGATAGCTACATTATTTATAGCAGTATCAAAGAGTTTAACTGATCCGATGAAATAACTGTTTTACATTAATGGTGATTGACACCAAGTCAGATTCTCTACAGTGTTCATGAAATTCTCGTGTCTGATACTTTTAAAAATTGGGTAGCTAATAATCTGTGATGCGTAGTGCAGGCACTGACCTCCCTAGAGTCAAAGACTCCATATCTGTGGAGCTTTCTGGGACTCCTTGTAGCTCTGTGTGCAGTTAAATAATAACGTTCAGTGGGACCTCATATAACCAAAAAAGACCATTTGAGTTCATGCCCTAAGCAGATTTCCTTCCCTCCTGTACATTCCTGAGTCACATTCAATTGTGGCGAAAATATTTGGTATTGAGATGCCTCACAACTATGTTAAGTCCCTTGAGTGGCAGTTGACAGTTGTAAAAGGCTGTGGCCTTAGAGGCTGATGAGTCTCCTACCCAACCTGAATTCCAAACAGAAACAGTTATTTTTAACTCCACTATCAGTGCACATGACTGTCCTTGCAGGGCAATTGAGCCAAACTGGTGTGATATTTTCATTGCTAAGGTGAGAAGGATTGAGGTGCAGCCAATAGTTTCACATGATCTTTTAGGATAATAAACAACATTGGGGGGAAATGGCAATCAAAATTAAATAAATCAAATAAAAAAGCAATTTTAAAATAAGAGTTCACTATTCAGGAGTACCCAATGTTTGTCACAGAAGCCAATAAAAAAGTACAGGGACTTCCTAGATTGATTATTCTACTTAAACCTAATAATTCAAGTGATGATGGGATGGTGGTGATGGTGCAAAGACCAATTAAAGGAGATCTCTTGGCAATAATTTCATGGAGTGTTTTCTTAGAGAACTTCAACCTACACTTTATTCCACTCTTCATAAATCACTCAGCTACTGACTTCAAACTTCTATACACTCAATTCAACACGTACTGAGCAACTGGCACATGCAAAGCATTCAATTAAAGCTGGAAGGGATTCCAAGATAAATAGAACATAGCCTTCACCCTCCAGGGAGTCACATTTCAATACGGAAGAGTAACACACACATCAATCATTTTAAAACAAGACAATCTCTAAATGTTTCTGCTGTTATGTTGTCAGCGGAGATATGATTCTGGATATGTATAAGGACATAGAAGGAGCACTTTCTTTTCTTTTATGATGAATTCTGTGACCTCTACATAAGTCTCAGTTTTGGCACACTATGTTATGACATAGTGTCAAATAGAATGCTTTTATTGAAAGTACAATAATACTGAATATTTTCTAAAGGGTTAGAGTCTCAATCATGTACAGTGAAAAAGTTCTAGAGATCTGTTGCAGATCATTGTGCATATAGTTAACAGTACAATATTGTAAACTGAAAATAATGTGTTAAGAAAGTAGATTTCCTGCTACATGTTTTCATCAGAAATACTGATTTTCTGCTTGAATTAGTCTAGACTAGGGCCTGTGGTTGTCTTGGTTTTGATTTCTTTGTTTTATATTTCCCATGATTATTATAAAAACTTTTTAAAAAAATATTTTTATTGATTTCAGAGAGGAAAGGTGGGGGAAAGAAACAGAGAAACATCAATGATTGGCTGCCTCCAGCACACCTCACATTGTAGACTGAGCCTGCAACTGGATGGGGAATTGAACTGTGACCTCCTGGCTCATAGGTCGATGCTCAACCATTTTGCCATTCCGGCCAAGAATGATTGTAAATTTTAATTGACCAAGAGAGTATTAAAGTTCCCCTCAGCCTGGCTAAACTCTAAACAAGATTCTTCCTGACTATAGACCCTGCCCTCCCTTTTCTTAGAACATAAACTATAGAAAACTTGAAAATTTTTTTTCTCTGCTCCTTTCAAATGGATGTAAACTTTTTCTCAGTCTCTCGCCAGTTTTATAAGCCAGAAAATATCTTTCTAAAGGACCTGCTGACTGCCTTTTTCGAATTTAAACATTTAAGGGGAATAGCATCCCTGTCTCCCTGTCTCCGTGAGAGAATAGGACTTAATTTGAATAGATGTGCCCCAATTAGCAAACCCAGATGGCCCAATCTAGAGAGCAAAACATTTGTAAATTCAGGGATAATTCAATGTGCTCCTTCTAGCCCACTGATCGATATTCCCCCTAATGTCCTCCAGTACTTTCCCACTAGCTCACCTGAGCACATAAAAACCCTTCTGCCCTTTGTCTCAGCAGAGCTGGGCATCCAGACTGGGTCTGTGCTGTCTCTTCTCTATTGCTTGGCAGTAGTAGGGGAATAAAACCAACTTCTGTCTGCTCATCTTGAACAGTGTACTTTTTTAAAAATATATTTTGTTGATTTTTTTACAGAGTTGAAGGAAGAGGTACAGAGAGCTAGAAACATCGATGAGAGAGAGACATCGATCAGCTGCCTCTTGCACGCCCCCTACTGGGAATGTGACTGCAACCAAGGTACATGCCCTTGACTGGAATCGAACCTGGGACCTTTCAGTCCACAGACCGATGCTCTATCCACTGAGCCAAACCGGTTTAGGCTGAACAGTGTACTTTTTAAAAAACATAATTACAGTTGGGAATTTCAAAGAGACTTTAGAAGTCATTTTGCCAATCTACTGAATCTCAATAGTCCTTCATTTCTCCACGTTGAACAACACCTTCCTCTTAAGATACCTGTGAAGACTTGAGATAGGCACACTCCCTGGCCTGAAGGGGCACTCAACAGTTTTTGGGTTCTTTCTAATCTTTAGGGACTAATAGTTAGACATACAGTACCTCAAGATACAAGTGCCTAACATATGAGATTTTTGAGATACGAGCTATTTTTGCTTTGAAATACGAGCAACATTTGGATAGTAGTAATCGCGAGCATCGGCTGGCTGCACATGATCCACCAGTTTACTGCGACTCGAGCGTCTCATAGTTTCCCATGACTCAAGGTTATGGAATGAATTAAACTCGTATCTCAAGGTGCCACTGTACTGACTTCTACAGCTTCTGTTTGTTTCTATAGGTCTATAGTGTTACATTGCTCTATTTGTCCATACTATCCTCCAGAAAATCACTTCATATAGACAGCTATTAGTAAACAACTCAGTCAATAATAAGGTTTTAAAAATACAAAGTAGTTAAGGAGCTGAGATCAAGAGATAATTAATTTGCATTTTAAAGGCAATAAGAATTATAATCTGGGATTATTCTTTCAAACCAACAAAAGAATATTCATGCTGGCAGATCAGCTTTTTCCACCTCTCTCTATATCTGAATGCAAAATTTAGTTCTTTTTGGACCACTCCCCTTCGCGTGCTTTCTATTATATTACTAATGTTGAACTCTCTTTCTCTAATTTTCTTATTTACATTTTTTGTAGTATTTAAATGTGTCTTTGTTCACATCCTCTCATTTCCCTTCCCTCTGAGGAAGGTAAGCCATGTAACTCCTTTTGTAAATAAATTAGAGTAGGTTTTTCAAAATTCAAGTAGGTAGCAGTTGGAGGAAATTTGATTAAATTCCCATCATCTAACTCTAAAATGAGGATATTTTCTATTTTGTCATGCTAACATATTTTAAAATATGTAATAAATGTATCTTCTTATTTCAGTTTTCATTAAGATATCATGTAAAATATCAGTATCTTGGCAATATCTTGGCCCCTAGAGGTTATTTGCTCCTCTTCCTTCAATCACTGCCTAACTGAATTCCTAGTACTGCTTGCTGCAGTACTGAATAGCATATTTGCATTTTTTGGACGTACTTAAAGAAAACTGCTGAATTAGAGTAAATGCTATGACTGAGCTCTTTGCCAATTCTGTTCCACCTGCCTGACTGAAAGGTCTTCAATTCCCAGCACTGTGGCTGCATGCCTCCTAGATAACTAACTGGCCCTGAGGGCTTTCTTCCACTCAGCCTGTGTTTTTGTGTTAAGATTCCTGACTCCAAGTCTAGATATGTTGTGAACTGTAGTAGACATGTATCATAGTTGGACACATTCAATTGTCAGATAAATGCTTCCCTGACTGCACAATTCTTTAAGGAGAAGAATATAATGTGGACTCATTATGCTCCTATCTATCTCTTTCCTGACCAAGCTCAAAAATGAGAAAGAATAATAGTAAGTGTTTATTTAATAAATATTTTCTTTTGATGGAAATGAAAGTATCAGTTTCAGCTTCTTAGAGCACACATGATTTATTTCACCTATGTATAAAGGAAGTTTAATACTTAATAAATACTTCTCTATTGGCATGTATAAGAAAAATTTTAATGCCAAAGAGAAAATCAGGCTCACATTTAAATGTTATTAATAATAATGAAGGATTAAGACTGTCAACCAGGTTGTTTTTCTTCAAATTTTGCTAAAAATTGTACATTTGGTTATATTAGGATTCTTTAACAGTTTTTAAAAATTATGTTTCTAGGTTTTAAAATCTAGCATGACATTGAATCCTTTAAAATATTTTTAAATCTTTTTTTCAGAGAGGAAGAAAGAGAGGGAGAGAGAGAAACATAAATGAGAGAGAATTATTGATCAGCTACTTCTTCATGCACCCTACTGGGGATAGAGATTGCAATCCAGGCACGTGCTCTGATGGGGAATTGAACCATGATCTCCTGGTTCATAGCCCAGCACTCAACCACTGAGCCACACCAGCCAGGCTTGAATTTTTATAACACTTTACTATGTATTGTACTGCAAAATCAGGTGAAATGACAAACACCTAGCTTGAAAGGAAAATTTTGATTTCACATATGTTACTCCCTGAAAGAAATGGGTAGGATGTCTCATTCCTAATGTTCTGCAATTAAAATTCATTTGGGTTGTCAGATGTTTTACATAGAAATATCTCAAGGTGATATCAACCCTCTATTATCCATTGTCCATTAGACCTTCCTCTAAATGATTAACTTCAGAAAAACACTGGCTTGTCAAGGTTTGATGTGAGGAGATCTTTTACTTTGAAAGACCTAAGAAATTATATGCATCTATTTAAACAGTCAGAAAGACATGAGACAATGTTTAGACACTGAACAATGAGAAGATTCCAATGTCCACAGGGAAGAAAGAAAGATAGGAGATGGAGAAAAAGGGTGATCAAGGCAAAATTTGTCTATTTTCAAGGTAATCCTGAAAATTATTACTATTGTCATTACTGCCTAAGGTAAGAAGACATTAAAATGAGTTTAAAAGAGATAGATTGTCAAACTGGCTCACGAGCCACATGCAGCTCTTTGGTCCCTTGAATGTGTCTCTTCCACAAAAGACTATGGCCTGGGTGAGTCTATTTTAAAGAAGTCACATTAGAAGAAGTTTAAGTTTAAAAAATTTGACTCTCAAAAGAAATTTCAATTGTTGTACTGTTGATATTTGGCTCTGTTGACTAATGAGTTTGCTGACCATTAGTTTAAGTGAACTGAGTACATTAAATACTGCCTTCTTTGTAGCAGAAATCACTGGGGATATGGAAAACAATTGATGAGACAGGAACGTGCACCATCTTCCCTGCTTTAGCGCCAACATAGGGCTGGTCTTGTGTCTGGCATATGTTTTCCATAGAATTGGTTGCTGCTGGGTGAGGAGTGTGAGCCTGATCTGCAGGAACAATTCCTGAGAGATGATGAAAGTTCAGGTCTCTGATAAGAATGTAAGTCTAAAAGTTGGAGAGAAATTTCTTCCTGCGTGGACACTAACACTACTTCACACTTTAAGTAGTAGTACATAAACAGAGAAGGGATCCCTTGGCATGGGCTTTGACATTTCCATGTAGGGTGTGGCAATAGCAAACTTTCTCCAACAGGAGCAGATGAGATCTATATTGGAACTAAAATTAACAGAAAGATTGGCACTGAAGCTGACAGTTGAGGCATTTGGTAATTTCTAAAAACAAATGAGGCATCCCTAACCATGTCCCTGAAGTTATAAATGAAGGGTTATAAAGTCAGCAGACTTCTGGGTTAAAACCATAATTAAATTACCAAAATAAATCAGCAAAAAAAACACATGTAAGAATTCATTTTCTTAGGAAGGGCACAGACCATTTGATCATAAGCTACCTTCTACTCTCTCTACACATCCATGACTGGACATGTCATTAATCTGTTTGCCCTGGGACTGTGGGTAGAAAACCTTAGGAAGGGCCAGGCTGTCTAAAGTTTTTGGCCTTACATATGAAATTCCTGAGGCAACTTCAGGTATCACATATGTTTTCAACCTCCATTAAAAATTAACAGCTAATTACCAGCCTGATATTTGAGTTTATTGATTTATCTACTTGCTGAGTACCATTATATACAAAAACTCAGTGACTCCTTCCACCCCAAATAAAAAAATTATTTTTGGGCAAAAGCCTAAAAAAGTATATGTATATTTTTTTCATTATTGACTAAGGTATTACATATGTGTCCTTATCTCTCTCACAGTCCCTCCCCCCTGCTCATACCCTCACCCCCTGGTGTCTGTGTCCATTGGTTATACTTATATGCATGCATACAAGTCCTTTGGTTGATCTCTTTCCCTTATACCCACCTCCTCTACCTTTCCTCTGAGGTTTGACAGTCTGACTGATTCTTCTCTGTCTTTTGGATCTGTTTTTGTTTATCAGTTTATGTTGTTCATTATATTCCACAAATGAGATATTTATCTTCCTCTGACTGGCTTACTTCTCTTAGCATAATGCTCTCCAGGACCATCCATGCTGTAACAAATGGTAGGCATTCCTTTTTATAGCAGCATAGGATTCCATTGTATAGATGTACTACAGTTTTTTAATCCACTCATCTGTTCATGGGCACTTAGGCTGTTTCCAAATCTTAGATATTGTAAATCGTGCTGCTATGAACATAGGGTGCATATATCCTTTCTGATTGGTGTTTCTAGTTTCTTGGGATATACAGTGGTACCTCGAGATACAAGTTTAATTTGTTCTGTAACCTTGAGACGTGGGAAACTGGTGGGTCGGTGCAGCAGGCCAATCCGAGAGATTACTCCTACCTCAAATGTTGCTCGTATTTCAAAGCAAAAATCGCTCGCTCAACGGCTCGTATCTCAAAAATCTCATATGTTAGGGCACTCGTATCTCGAGGTACCACTGTATTCCCAGAAGAGGGATTACTGGGTCAAATGGGAATTCCATTTTTAGTTTTTTGAGGAAATTCCATACTGTTTCCCACAGTGGTTGCACCAGTCTGCATTCCCACCAGCAGTGCATAGGGTTCCTTTTTCTCCACATCCTTACCAGCACTTCTTGTCTGTTGATTTGTTGATGATTGCCATTCTGACAGGTGTGATGGTAACACATTGTCATTTTGATTTGCATCTCTCAGATGATTGAGTATGTATTCATCAGTCTCTTGGCCTTCCTTATGTCCTCTTTCAAAAAGTATCTGTTTAGGTCTGTTGCCCATTTTTTGATTGGGTTGTTTATCTTTCTTTTCTTAAGTTGTATGCGTTCCTTGTAAATATTGTAGATTAAACCCTTATCAGAGATAACATTGGCAAATCTAAAAATGTTATTGATGAGAAGTTTTATGAATATTAAAATATAAAACAAACAGTACTATTTCTAGATCAACCTTTTCTCCAAAAATGAACATGAGTGAATTTTTAATGCTGAGCTTGGGAAACATTTCTCCATCTAATTAAAAATACGTTTACATTCAACAGATATTTGTTGGATGTCTACTTGGTGCCCAGCATGATGACAGATTGGAGAAATATTGGTGAGCCAGGAAAATACAATCTCTGCTATGACTGAAATTACTGTTTGATGAGAGTAGTTGTACATTAGTGAAATAAACCTAGTAATAAACATGCATTACTAACATAGGAAAATGCCCCAAAGGGGAAAGAGCCCAGCTTGCACTTATAACTGGAAAAGTGGCCTTGACTGATGGTCAGACAAGAGCATGCAGAGGAAGTGACAGGAGGAGGGAGATCAAAGAAGCAAATCAGGTAACATTAACTCAACTTTAATTCAAACCAAAGTGACTATACAGCTCACCAAAACCTCTGCATTTTGAAAACAAAAATCCCTGGCAAGAAATGCAGTTTGGTATTCAGCCACATTCTCATATTTATAATCACAATAGAGGTCCAATGCATGAATTCGTGCATGGATAGGTCCTTCGGCCTGGCCGGTGATCAGAGCCAATCAGGGCCATGGAAGGTTAGCAGGGGAAGGGGCTGTGGGAGGTTAGCCAGCAGGGAAAGGGTCCATAGGAGGTTGGCTAGTTGTGGGATGGGCCACAAGAGGTTGGCCGTCCTCCTCAATTGGGACCAATGGGGCCAGCCAGCCAGGGGCAGGGACTGCAGGAGGTTGGCCTGCCCCAGGAGATTGGCTGTGGAAACGCACTGACCACCAGGGGGCAGCTCTTACTTTGAGCGTCTGCCCCCTAGTGGTCTGTGCACATCATGTGACCAATGGACTGGTTGTTCAGTTGTTCGGTCGCTTAGGCTTTTAAATATATAGATAAAATAAGAAGTGTCATAATTACAAGGATAGGGAGAAGTCAAATGTTATTAACATGGAAGATGTAATCTTAGAAATATTACTTACAGTCAAAATAGTTCATTCAATATGCCGTTTGCCCTCTGATTAGATTTATTGAATATATGGACTAAGTTTTGAACTCCACTCACAGAAGACTAGTCCAGTTCACATTCCCTGTGGTTCTCAAAATAGCAGTAACAACCATTAACTATTGCTTATGTTGTTATTACCATGTGAACACAGATATTACCTCATAAGTATGTAGTAAAACTTGAATATTCTTAGACTTGAAATTTCATTAGTGTTGTTTTTTTTATTGTCTTCATTAGTGTTTTTAATTTGCCACCGTCAAATAGTAGAAAAAGCATTGTTAGAATGGAAAAGCTGAGGAAGGTGCAGGCTTGACCTTAGGGAATTAACACTCATGAGGCTTTCACATCTGTGACTAAATCCCTTGTGATCCTGAGAAAATCGCTTATTCTCAGTCAAGTATGTATCCTCATCATTGTTAACAGGCAGACCTGTTAACATTGTGACTCAGCAATTGAGCTTCAACCCAAGAACCAAAGGTGGCTGGGTTCAATTCCTGGTGAGGGCACATGTCCAGGGTATGGGCTGGATCCCCAATAAGGGGCATGCAGGAGGCAGCTAATCGATGTTTCTCTCTCATTGATGTTTCTACTCTCTATTTCTCTTCCTTCTTCTCTCTATAAAAGTCAATAAAAACACATTTAAAAAAAATATCTTGGCAGGTGTGGTTCATTTGGTTGAGCATTGTCTGGTGCTCCAAAGGTTGCAGGTGCCATTCCCGGCCAAGGTACATACCCAAGTTGTGAGTTGCATCCCAACCAGGAAGAACCAATGTTTCTCACATTAATGTTTTTCTCCCTCTCCTTTCCTTTTCTTTCTAAAATAAATAAAAATATACTAAAAAACAACAAAACAGGAGGAGTTTGCTATTTTGCTCTTACTCGGGTTTTTAAAAGTAGAATAACTCAACCATGAATGCACCAAGGCAACAAAACTTTCCTTTCTCTACTCTGTTTTTCTTAAAATTTACAGCTTCTTTTCTTTTAATTAAAGAATGTTTTCTTCGTTGACTTTATAAAATTTTACTTTCCAAGTCTATCAGAAAAAGAGATTACTAATTATTATGTGAAATTTTTAAAAAAGTAAGATTACAGATGTAAATACAACTTGAATTCTATAATAATACTAGAGGCCTGGTGCACAATATTTGTGCATGGGGAAGTGGGAGGTGTCCCTCAGCCCAGCCTGCATCCTCTCCAATCTTGGACCCCTTGAGGGATGTCCAACTGTCCATTTCGGCCTGATCTCACAATCCAGGACTGCCCCCCCAAGTACCCTCCCCTGCAGTCCTGGTCCCTCCCAACTGTACTCTCCTACTGACTTGTTCCCCCCCAACTGTCCTCCACTGCAGGCCTGGTCTTAACTCCCCCTCCAACTGCCCTCCACTGCAGGCCTGGTTCCTTCCCAACTGCCTACCCTGCAGGCCTGGTGCCCCAACTGCTCTCCCCTGCAGGCCATCCCCCCATCAACTGCCATCCTATGGAGTCCTGTTCCCCCCCAACTGTCCTTCCCTGTTGACCTGGTCTCCCCAACAGCCCTCCTCTGCTGGCTCAGGCACCTCTAACTGCCCTCCCTGCTGGCCTGATCAATCCCAACTATCCTCCACTGCAGGCCTGGTCTCCCTCAACTGTCCTCTTCTGTTGGCCTGGTCACCCCTAACTTCCCACAACTCTTCTCCCCTGCAGTCCATCTTGAGATGGGTATTTTGTGTCCACATGGGGGTAGCCATCTTTGACCACATGGGAGCAGCCATCTTGTGTCTTGGTGTGATGGTCAATTTGCATATTACTCTTTTATTAGAGAGGATAATCATTCTCACAATGGCCATCAACATCATAATCATTTTTGAGTATTCTCTGTGTGCCAGATCTGCTATTACGCGATAAACATATATTATTTCATTTAGCTTTCAAGACAACTATATACATTAGGTATTATTACTATTCCACTTCTCAGATTAAAAAACTGAAAATTGAAGAGACTAACTTGCCAAGATGGTACACTTAATAAGTGTAGCATTGGGTTTTTATCGGAAGCCTGTGTTCTGAATTGTCTCCTACCTAGCACAAATTGTGTAATTTTTAATCTATAGCTGCATTATATATAAAAAAGATTTATCATGCTGAATCAGAAGGTAAATTTTCAGTGTACTTTCTTTTCTATTTATGAACTCAAATGTTTATGTCAGGAAACTTCCCAGGCAGCATCTTTCATTGCCCTCATCTTTCTAGGTATGAGGAGGGGACTCAAATAGCAAGTCATTATATCTGCTCCACAGGTGTTTGCTCCAGGCTCACCACCTTGGAGAGAATCTCCAGGTGGGAATTCACACTATTCTTAGACCCTGGCGTGCTTCACTTTCTCCCAAGAAATTTAGAGTATTAAAACATAAATGAAAGCGAAAAAAAAATGAATTAGTAGTGCCATCTTTTCCATCACTTCTCTGTAAGAAAACCAAAGAGAATTTCCAAAGAGAAATAAAAATAGACCAAAGTCCACAGCCACTTCCCTGCTTTTTTAAACAAATTTTCTCAATGGCTTTTGAAGCCATAGTTTCAGTTTGCTGGGGAAAACAGCACTAAACCCCCAAGTATTTTCTGAAGATTCAGATGCATCCTCTTCTTATTTGTGTCTGTTAAAGACTGCATTTCATGAACTTGTGTAACTTGGGAAATGGCAAAACTTGGATTCTGTGTTTGAAGATTCAAAACCAATATTACTTGTATACCAGCACATGAGAAAACACTTCTAATTTGAACTCACACAATTTACTCCTCAGTGGCCAGAATCTTCAGATTCTATAAAGACAGAATAAGACCCTAAACACCAAATCTCTTCAATTGTTATTAAAGTAAAGAATGGAAGAAACCATTTTTTCCCCCTGAAGATTGTTTTATTTCTAATACTTCGTTAATTGTGTGATCCCCAGAGCAGTAATTTATATTTGATAGAGTCCCCACTTACATAACAAAATGAGTGTCATCACTCAATAATTTCACTTTATAAGATCACATAATTTATGATTGTAGGCCCTTCTATCCAAGGTGCTGTGCAAAGCAGTTACTTGGAGAGTTTGTCTTTGACACTTTCTCCTCTGTATTGATTGGCCTGTGAATGAGCTCCAGCTGTTCTACACACCTTTCTCTGTCACTCCAAAGACCTAATGGGCTTCCACTCATGAAGGACCTTGATTCTAACCAGCTCTAATTTTATTTTGATAGGGCACTCTGAACTCCTGGGCTGAAAGGGACTTGTCCATTTATCCAACAAATTATTCACAGTGCCTGCCACAGACAGGAATTGTTGCTATTAGGTACAATACAGGCTGTGTTTTTTGTTTGTTTGTTTGTTTTGTATTAAGACCCAGTATCAATCAAATCCTTGCAAATAAATATACATTAATAACTTTAAGAGTGCCTTATTTTCTAAAGGTTAAATTAATAATAAATTGCAACAAACTATAAGAAATTGAGAACTTCAAGTCCCTCAGTGATATAGGGATTGAGATTTAAAGCAATGGACAGAAACTGGAAGTGAGAACCACTTTTCTTACTGCTGTACACTGGAGCAAAGGCATATTTAAATATGAATTACCCTCCTCAGCAAGCTTTAGCTAACAGACTAATTACATGTGTTGTCCTAGAATAGAACAAAAAGAACCCAGCAAATTTTTTCATTTAAGATTAATGTGCTAGCTAAAATGAACATGCACACACATTTTGTAAGAAAACAACCCAGAAATCCTTAGTCAAATTTATATGAAAATTGCCTGGATATAAAAATGTTTGCTTCTAATTTTCATCAAGGGGAAGTACACTGGGTTATCAAAATGACATCCATTAAAAAAAACAAAACAGGGCCAAGTTCACTACTGTTTCTCATTTTTAGGGGTTAATAAAAATCAAAATAAGTCTGATTTTCCCCTTATAATACACTCTATTAGCTTGGGGAAGAAAAAAAGATTTTCAATCACAGACCATGTTGTATGTTCTGGAAATTTTCCTATTAATTTCGTTGCCATTCCTTTAAAAATATAATAGAAACTTCTTTTAGTATGTATATAGCAGAAATTTTAAAAAATTCCCTCGCCCTTTTCATTGTTATTTCAGAGAATAGAAAATAAAAATGGATAATATGTTCTTTTGAGAGCTAAGAAAGAACTGCCCCAAGGAAATCATTCAATAAAGTTAATACCTTCAAAAGAGAGTTTGGTCTTTTACTCTAAACAATATTGGAGAATGGAGATCTTCAACATTCACCGTTTTTAGCATTCAGTACTTCTTACAAATTATTCTTCATATGCTCATTTCTAGGAAAAAAAACCTGTGTTTTGTTTGTTTGTTTATTAAATCAGGTTAGCATTGTTAACTTGTTTAGGAGAATGCATGAACATTTTCTAAATGTAACATAGATAGGTAATATAATCTTGGATTTATATTTTTTATTATTTCTTTTTTTTACAACTTGTCTTCTCAACATATCCCTTGCTTCACATTCTATCTTCATGTATGATGCCTGAGCTGCAAAATGGGCACTAATTGATGAATTCCATTTCCATAGGAACAGCTTCCAGCCCCATGGCAAAGGAGCTAAATCTTCTATCAGTGATATTTCCTTTTCCTGAGTTGTATAAAACATATTGCATAAGGTTGGACTTATTAGCCAAAATGAAACTTTAAAAAAGTTCACTGAATATATAATCTTTAATAATAGAATTGGCATAATCTTCATAAGACACTGTTTCCACAGTCATAAGGTTTAAACTGAAATGCTGGTTTCAACACATAGTATTTATGTGATTTGTGTAAACCACTTAAAATTATACATGCTTTACTTTTATCATCTGTAATAACAACCTCATAGAGTTTGGGTAGTTTAAATAAGATTATCCACTCTGGCTGGGTAGCTCAGTTGGTTGCAACCACCAACCAGGGCACATAGGAGAGGCAACCAATGAATGCATGCATGGGTAGTACAACAAATCAAAGTTTCTCTCTCTCGCTCTTTCTCAAATCAAAAAATAATTATTTAAAAAACTTTGGAACAGTATCTGGTCCATAGTAAGCTATTAACTATATTTTATCTATTCCATCTTATCCTGATATGGAATGACCTCCAGTTCCCTGAAACCTTGCCATCACATATAAAATTTGAGTTTATTTTGAATGGGGGGAGCAGGTTCACCCTAAACTAGTTCGTCACCCTGGAAGTAAATTCTTCTGTACCAAACTTTTTTCATCTCTGCATTTACCAGCTATACTAATAAAAGGTAATATGCTAATTAGATTGTGTCCACTGGACATCTTCCCAGTTTTCCAACTTCCTTCTGGACAAAGCCATGGTGGTGGGGGCAGAGGCAGAGGTGGTTAGGGTGATTAGGTCAGCAGGGGAGCAAGCAATTAGGGGCAATCAGGCCAGTGGGGGAGCAAGCAGTTAGGTGTGATCAGGCTAGCAGAAGAGGGAAGTTACGTGGTGATCAGACTGGCAGGGAAGTGCAGTTGGGGGCAATCAGGACAGCAGGGGAGGGCAGTTGGGAGTGATCAGGCCTACAGGGGAGCAGATAGGGGGAGATCAGGCTGGCAAGCACAGGTGGTTAGGACAATCAGTCAGGCAGGCAGGTGAGTGGTTAGGAGCTAGCAGTCTTAGACTGTGAGAGGGATGTCCCTAAATTTTGTGTACTGGGCCACTAGTATATTTAGAAATGGCATAAAGAATAGATATAGAAAGAAAAAAGAATGCAAATCAGAGAGGAGAGGAATGGATACTGCTCAACCTATGTTGGAGGGTCAGAATTTACATGCTCCAAAAGAAAGTGGCAATGCCTGCTGACCTTGTTGCTTTCTTGTATCCTCAATTTGAAGTTCAGTAATATTTGGGTTTTGTTTCCAACACTGGCACTAATTGTTTCAGGCCTAACATCAGCTCTCTGGGCCTATTGTTTTCTCCTATGAAAAAGCCATGGTTCATTTCAGCTCTAAAATTTCATGATTTTATGACTTCCCTCTCACACTGTTCTCAGAATGGATTGCTTTGGAAAAAATTCTGTTAGTATCAAAATTATTAAGCAAATATTTCGTTGTTATTAATAATTGCAATCTTGCCGAAACCAGTTTGGCTCAATGGATAGAGCGTCGGCCTGCAGACTGGAAGGTCCCGGGTTCGATTCCAGTTAGGGGTACATACCTTGGTTGCCGGCACATCCCTATTGGGAGTTGTGCAGGAGGCAGCTGATCGATGTCTCTCTCTCATTTATGTTTCTGACTATGTTTCTCCCTTTCTCTCTGTAAAAAAAATCAATAAAATATATTAAAAAATAATTGCAATCTTTTATAATAAATAATTTTGTCTTAATTTGTAAGCAGTAAGTATTATCAACTTGTTCATAAATAAATAACTATACTTTTCAAATGGAAGCTTTTTAACCCTGGCTGCTACAATTACATATGTTTCTCTGTGTATGATGGGGTTGTGACCCCATAAACCCATTGGTTAAAAACACTTGTAAATCAAAAATGCATTGAACACACCTAACCTATTGAATATTGAACTTAGCCTACCTTAAATATGTTCAAAACACTATAGCCTATAGTTGGGCAAACTCATCTAACACAAAGGCTTTTTATAATATGTAGAATAGCTTATGTAATATACTAGAGGCCCATGCACAAAAAATTGTGCACTTGGTGGAGGGGGATCCCTCAGTTTGGCCTATGTCCTCTCACTGTCTGGGAGCCCTCAGGGGATGTCCAACAGATCGTTTAGGCCCACTCTCTCTGGGGAGCAGCCTAAGCCAAGTCTGGCTTCCCTCTGCAGGAGATTAACAGTGGGCCAATCGGGAACAGAGCTGGCTGGCAAGTGACTAGCCCTGGCCCCCATTGCCCTTCTGCCTCCTCCAGTGGCCTCCTCTAGTTGCCTCCTCCAGTGGCCTCCCTCTGTGGGAGGGATTGGTGGGCCAATTGGAGGATGGCCCAATGGCAAGTGGCCAGCCCTGATCCCTGATTGCCCTTCTGCCACTGCCGGTCACAACCCTCTCTCCCCCAATTGCTATCCCTTCCCTCTGCCCACTGGCACCTGCCTTGGCTGCTCTGGCCCTATCTGCTTGCTGGTCCCACCCCCTGCTGACCAATTGTTCCACCATTCAGTCAATTTACATATTAGGCTTTTATTATGTGTATTGCTTTCACACCATCATAAAGTCTAAAAATCATAAGTTGAACCATCATGTTGGGGATGGTCTGTATTTTAATCATCAACATCATTACTACCAATCCTATCTAATAAAAGTAATATACAAATTGATCATACCTCCACTATAACCACAAGCCATAACCACCAGCCAATCAGGAGCAAGTATGCAAAGTAACCCAACCAAGATAGCTGCAGTCACAGAGTGAACATGAGGCTTGGATTTTCCTGGCAATGGAGGAAACCAAGCTTCCTGCACACCTTGGCAGGCCCAAAGCTCCACTCAAGATTACAAAGTTTCAATTATAGAAGATAAATAAATCCTAACAAAAATAGGGCAGCCATGGAGCAGGAGAGAGCAGGAGGTTTGAGTTGCCCCCTGCAATGGAGGAAGCCAAGCTTCTGCAGCCCTGGTCTGCCTTGGCCTCCACTCAAGGCTACAAAGTTTCAATTATAGAAGATAAATAAATCCCTACAAAAATAGCTGTGGCCTCGAACCAAGCAGGAGGCTTGGCTCCACTCAAGGCCATGAAGTTTCAATTACAGAAGACAAATAAATCCCAGATACCAGGGCCTCCTCTTAGGTCATCGGGGGGCATGGCCAGCTTGCAAACCACCACAAGCAACTTGCCCAGGCTGCCCCACAACCCAAGGGAACCCCCACGGTGATCTGGGACAACCTTCAGGGCAAACCAGCTAGCCCCCACCAGAGCACCAGACCTCTATCCTATCTAATAAAAGAATAATATTCAAATTGACCAACACTTCAACACACAAGATGGCTGCCCCCATGTGGTCAAAGATGGATGCCCCCATGTCGACACAAGATGATCACCATAAGATGACCAGCAGAGAAGGGCAGTTGGGAGGGACCAGGCCTGCAGGGAAAGGCAGTTGTGGAGGACCCAGGCCTGCAGGGGAGAACAGTTGGGGGTCACCAGGCCTGCAAGGGAGGGCACTTATGGGCAAACAGATTGGCAGGGGAGCTGTTAGGTATCAATTAGGCTGGCAGGGGAGTGGTTAGGAGTGATCAGGCTGGCAGGCAGAAGCAGTTAGGTGCAATCAGGAAGGCAGGCAGGTGAACAGTTGGGACCCAGAGGGGTCCCAGCCTGGAAAGGGTGTAGGCTGGGCTGAAGGACATACACCCCCATGCACAAATTTTGTGCACTGGGCCTCTAGTTTCATTAAAATTGAACAGCATTTCTTGCAGAGTATTTTATATTAAATAGTATTACTGGTGTTTTTTGGGGGGAAGTGAGACTTGTGTTTAAGACTCTTAAACTTTTGTGAGGATTTTGCTCTTCTGCACTTCAGTAACTCGTTCTAGTTACTGGAAATTACCTGTGGCAGGAATAAGGTTATATTCCTGGAAATATGCAAAATGTGTTAGAATAGTTTAGCAACATATATCCTAAGAACTTCAGCACTGATTACTGTAAACAGTCTCTTTCAGATCTCCTGCTTCCTTTGGGGGAGAGAATCTCTGCAGAAAATGAAGGCTGTCTTGATAATGACATATACATAAAAGCTTATTGTGTTTTCCCCTCTCCATTTGAAAGTGTCTCAGTATTTTCAGGCATCTCATTATTTTTTTTAGCTTCAGGAAGATTTCAAATGACCTTTAGAAACATTTTGAAAAATATTCCCTGATTCAAACTGTAGAGGGAAAAAATAATGCCCTGAGCAATCAGACTCTGTATGCTGCTGTTTGCCAGCCGTTAACATACCCTAGGGATCTACAGCAGGAAGCAGAAGCCTAGAGAATATATTTTCCAAACATTTGCAGAGAGAAAACTGCCCTGCTCTGGTGGGTATATTTGTGCAGCTGCCTTGGAAAACATCCTGATGGGGCTCTAGTGGGTGGCTCTTCACTTTTTTTTTTTTCCCTCAGCAGCTCTTTTCTTTAATTGTTAGTTGCTTAACCTCTTAGAGATGGGGGAGGCATTCTGACCTCTAATTTCTGTCAGATAACTTCATTCATCATTTGCCCACCCATTAAGCTCAATGTTTTCAGGTGAGCTAGAAACAGACATCAAGGCACAATGGCACAAATATTGACCTTAAAAGAAAATCATCAGTATACAGTTTATTTGGTAAAAATGGTTTTATAAATGATCTGTGATGACCACTGCTATATTAGGAAGCTTGACTCTGTCTACCAATTACCTATTAAAAAGAAATTGAGAACTTGAAATTCTAGGAAAGTTTCCCAAACTTATTCAACCTTGAAATTGTGCCTGTGTTATTAGTTTACCCCTGTGATTCTGTGCTCATGAGACAAAGCTTATTCATTGATTTAAAACAGCACACATGCTCACAAATTAATTGCTAGCAGAAATGATCAATATCAGGAAATAATAAAAATCTGAATTTTAGGCCTGAACAAAATTAGTAATAGTAAAATACATGAAAAATTAAGTAGTTTTTAGCAAGAAGATTTTTATGTGATTTTAAAAAAACAGAAGTCTTTCATTTTTGTAATTTTGTTATGAAACTTGAAGCTAAAAACAACATTTTAAAACAGGAGGGTGCTTTACTTTCTTTATAGTAGGACACACATTGCAAAAAATATTAAAAATATTGTCAAGTTTGATTCTCATCTCAAGTGTAGCATCCTATCTATTATAATACTTTGTTCTCTCTCTCTCTCTCTCTCTCTCTCTCTCTCTCTCTCTATATATATATATATATATATATATATAGTCTTCATGATATGATAGAGGGGAAAGAAAAATTTGGAATAACAATTTTCAATTTTCAGGTTTTCAAAGAGCCTTAACTTAAAGAGTGCTCCCAAAAAGTTGTTTATTCACCAATTTTTGGCTAGAAATAAAAATATACAATTTTTAAAAAGAAATAACTTGTTTATTATGAAAATTTGCAAATGCACATAGAAATCGAGAGAAGAATAAAATGAACTTCCATGCTCCTATAATCCAGTTTCAGCAATGATCACCATTCTATTCTGCTCTTATTATTTCATTGATTTTCTTTATTTTCCTAAATAGGTGGCTGGATTGACTTATTGAGCATCCTACTGCCTTCCATCAAGGAACACATTGTATTTGGTTGTTTGAATTTAGTATTGGAAAGATTTGTCAATAGTTTCCTACAGTGCTATCCATCTTTATATCCCTGTCAAATTTACACCTAAGGATTTTAAGATTTATTATGTTATCACTTAGATATATATATTTCATTATTACAAAATATTGCAAAAGTGACTCTCTAGTTTTATCATTTTTTTCTGCATTTATTAGCCTTGATTCTCACATAAAGAAGATCTTTATCAACAAATCATTTAGCCTTGATTCTTACATAAAGATCTTTATCAATAAATTGAAAGTTCACTGAAGACAGGTGATAAATGCTTGATGCTTCCTTAACGTCAGTTCTCAAATAATGAATCTGTGTCCTTATAAGGTCCTATGGAGACCAATAATTTATGCTCTGTTTTGTTGTTTTTTCTATTTTTTGTTTGTTTGTTTTAGGAACTGGCGAGATTTATCATATTTTATTATTTTAGTCCTTTGCTGTCATTATTCTTTTTGATGTTCAAGATATCCTGTCAATGACAGTGGCTCCTGGCTCCTCTTTTTTTTATGAATTTCTTGCTTTTAGGAACAATGGGATATTTCAGGTTCATCTTGTACCTACCCAACCTGAGACCTGAATCAGCCCTTTGTCTAGAGAGTACTGGTTCCTTTCACTGGAAAGTTGCATTTAGAGATGACAGTATGGACATTAGAGATACTCCTTGCTTCTAGTACTTTTCAGGGCATGGATTTAGAAAATATATAAATTTTAGGCTAACAATAAAGTATGAATTTATATTAATTTTTAGAATTGGCATTACAGAGTTTTACCTAATGTGTTAAAATTTTAGTTGGTTTTAAAAATACGTATATTTTTTTCTCACCCTCAAAATTTTTTATTTTAAATGATGTTAGCATAATTACATTTGCTTTTTTATAATAACATGTGTGTTTATAAAATTGTTTATGTGGATTAAATTATTTAAAAATACAGTTATCCATACAGTCAATAAAAATAAGCATACCCATTAAACACAGTTTAAAAATCAGTGTGGTTCTTTTTCGGACCTTGGGATATATATGTTTACATTTTTAGTAAAATATTGTGTTTTCTAAAGTCATTTAAAATCACTCTTCTAGATCTAGTTATTCCACCAACTTTATATACTGTTAGGCTTATTTTTGGTTTCTTTCACTATTAAGGCATTGCTTTGGTTTTTTGTTTTAATTTAATTTTGGTTTTTAATTCATTAAAAATACTTACATGATTCCAAAGTCAAAATTCTAAACCAAAATGCTTTGTCCTCTACCCTACTTACGCGCTCCTTTCCACAGAGTAACCATTTTTATTAATTTCCAGATCATCCTTCCTTTTTTATTTAAAAGAAAAATAGAATCCAATACAAACCTTCCTGATTCTATTAGGATTTGATAAGTGAAGCAGAACCATTATAAATGGTATAGAGGATTTATTGTGTGGATTAGACATCCTGGAAGCTGGCTTAATGGTCTCTATAAGCCTAGTACCCCTGGCTCTGGGCTTCAAGTCAGCAGGATGAGCAGTCGGGAAATAATAATGTACATAAAGTGAGGAGAGAAGAGGTAAACTGGGACCTATGAAGATGCTATGGAACCTTATGTGAACTGGCCTCAGCACCTTAAAGCTCTGGCTTTGATATTGGTAACCTGCAAAAAAGCTGGAATACTTTGCACAATGTGACAAGCATTCAGAGAAGTTGAAGAGTTATAAGGGAAGTTGGAGGATCTGCCTGCCAAACTGCTGCTCCATGGAGATCCTCTATTATGTCATAACCTGTGTGAACTGCAATGGTGCCTCACCTCATGCTGAGCAGAGTGTAAACTTAACAGGCTTCAAACTCCATGCAATTTTGCATGTGGTCGACCTTAACTTAGAACCATGCATGGAAAAGAATACTGGGAAACTTAGGTCCAACTAAGCTAAATTGAAACAATACAAAGCCACCTTAGTCCATCCTTTGTCAATATACCATCAAATATATATCTCTCTTTTAATCATACTTAATTCCTAATAGAAATAATAGCAAAATTAAGATTTAATCTTACATAATGCAACTATACCTCATATAACTAAAAATGCATTGCCCTGTTCTCGAAAAAGGATCTTTTGATCTATTTTTGGTGATACATATGCCTCCTCTTGCTGAAACATGTTTCTCCTATGGTATTCTATAACTTAAATACGAATGTATCATGTCTGCTAGTGTGAACATGTTAGATGGTAGAGAATAGTAGAAAAAGACACAAATATAATTTTAAATTGTTTTGTATACACACATAGATATACTTATATCAAAATCAGGAATAAATATTCATGACTATCACTTCATTTTTTCAATTTGGCAAATAGCTATATCTTGATATTTATAATTACCAGCTCCATTGCATCCACCATCTCCTCTTTGACCTTGGCAAGTACCTTGATAGATGATGTTTCCTTGCTTAGGAAGGTAACATAAATCTTCATTCCTAAAGTTCTGGGCCATTAGAATTGTTATATAAATAATTCTCTAATTAATAGCATTATTCATAAGTCACTTCTTTTTTATTTTTGGCATATCTGTAGGGCAAAAAGTATGCATCTCTAAATTTTCTCTTTTTGCTTTCTATTTTTGATTTAGAAACACTTTAAGGAACAAATTATTCTGTTCTTTCCTTGAATCTTTATTCAAAGATTCCTAGAGAAATCTATTTGTGGACTATCAATTAACATTATATAATACATATCAAATAATATCCCAGACATATTTTGAAATTATAGTACACATTTTGTAACAAAGAGGCAATCATTGAAAGAACAACTGCATGTATTAGAATATTTATTATGCAGTATTGTATGGTCTGAACCTTGATGAGAAAGCAAATTAATTCTTTTAGATGCTTAAACAAGTCCACAAAAAGAAAGTATTTTAAAAATAACATTGATTTGTTAGGTAACAGCATGAAACATTTATAACTATATAGGAAGATGCAGAAAACAGTGATTCATGCTGTTTGGGATCTGTTTAACAGGAGAATTGAATTTTGATCCAACTAAGTCTCTGGGGATCACCTATACAGTTGTCGGCAAACTCATTTGGCAACAGAGACAAATATCAACAGTATCACTAATAAATTTCTTTTGAAAACCAAAATTTTTAAACTTAAACTTCTAATGCCATTTCTTCTTCAAAATAGACTCACCCAGGCCATTGTATTTTGTGGAATAGCCATACTCAAGGGGCCAAAGAGCTCCACGCATGTGGCTAGCGAGCTACAATTTGCCGACCACTGCAGGATAACATCAAATTACATCTTCCTCTGTGAAATTGACATTTTTCCTACGACTGAAGTAAAAAAAAAAAAAAATTCAGTTGATTAAATTAACTCTCCATGTGCCAAGCCATTAAATGTTTCATTAAAAATACCGTAAAATGATTCAGCTATAAAAAACAAAACTAATGGTTTTTCTCACTTCTATTTGACACTTTTGTTTACTCCCCGGTGTTAAGGAATCCAAGAAGTTTATAATACCTGAAGTAGATGGTTCTTAAGCTGATATAAAAAGAAATGAATAGAAATTTTTGAAGCTGATGAAAATACAAAACTTACTACAAAAAATGTATGGGGTGTTGAGAAAAGATGGGGGTTCAGGAGACTGGATGAGTCAAAGTCATAAAGGGTCAGTGTGAATAAAGTAAGGACATATTTTTCAAAGTGCAGTGGTTAAGGCATATAACAGGCACTACATCAAATGGTGGCTGAACCAAATGTGACATTACATTGACCTATAGTTGCATCAGAAATTTTTACTACAAGAGAATTGTAGGTAAGTTTGGCAAAAGGTGAGGACATGGACACTTCCTGCTCAGATTTCTCTTCCCATGCCTTCTCTTTATAAGATACTCAGGTTTTCTTGCTGATTTCCTGTTTATCATTTTATAGCAGTGTTTTGAAAACTATTTTGGCTGCTGCTTATAGTAAGAAATATATTTTATTTTATGACCCAAACCTCATATGTATATAACTAAAAAAATAAAAGTTTTAAGAAACAACATTTTCCCTGATTACATTCAGTATATATTGATATTTTATACTCTACCCAAAACAGAATAACAGTTTCTTCACACTAGTTTGATCTAATATTGCACAACATTTTAAAACACCTATTCTATGCTAATGTGGTTTCCAAATCTAAAACTCTAACCTAGATCTCATTCTTAAAGTCTAACCGCCCTCCCTGGGGGGCCTGGTCACCCCAAACTGTCCTCCCCTGCAGGCCTGGTCACCCCTAACTGCCCTCTCCTTCAGGCTTGATCACCCCCAACTGCCCTCCCTTGCAGGCCTGGTCCTTCCCAGCTACCTTCCCCTGCTGGCCATCTTGTGGTGGCCATCTTGTGTCCACATGAGGGCAGTCATCTTGTGTGTTGGAGTGATGGTAAATCTGCATATTACTCTTTTATTAGATAGGATAGAAGCCTGGTGCATGGGTGGGGGCCATCTGGTTTGCCCTGAAGGGTGTCCTGGATCAAGTTGGGGATTCTCTTGGGGTGTGGGGTGGCCTGGGTGACGGGACTGTGGTGGTTTGCAGGCTGGCCACACACCCCCGGTGACCCAAGCAGAGGCCCTGGTATCTGGGATTTATTTATCTTCTACAATTGAAAGTTTGTAGCCTGGAACAGAGCTAAGCCTTCTGCTCATTATGTGGCTGCAGCCCTTTCAGTAGGGATTTATTTATCTTCTATAATTGAAACTTTGTATCCTTAAGCGGAGGCCCAGGCTGGCTAGGGTGTATGGGAAGCTTGGCTTCCTCCAACGCCAGGACATCCTAATCCTCCCTCCTGCTCTTTCTGTGCCCAAAGCTATCTTAGTTAGTTAATTTGCATACTTGCTCCTGATTGCCTGGTAGGCATGGCTTGTGAGTGTAGCAGAGGCACAGTCAATTTGCATATTACTCTTATATTAGATAGGATAACTGTACCTATTAGAGATCTTTTTCTAGATGTTTTCTGTGTCTCACAAATCCAAGTGTCTAAGACTAAAACCTCCCCTGCCTCTAGGGTCCAGCATGTTGAGTGGAACCAACATCCATTTAGCCCCTGAAAATAGAAACTTGGGAATTGAGAGAATCCAAGATGGTGGCATAGGTAAACACCTACACTGCTGCCTTGCACAACAATTTCAAAACTACAACTAATAGACAGAACGGATATCATCCGGAACCACAAGAAAGCTGGCGGAGGGGAAATTGTACAACTAGAAGGAAAGAGAGGGGCTCTCAGAGACCCAGAGGAGCTAGAAAAAGCTGAGGTACAGAGACACGCATGTGGAGAGAGCCAATGCAGGAGAACCTGGTTGGCTTTCTCTGGTGGGAGGAAGACGGAGACTCTCAAAGGCATTGAACTCCTTATCCTACGACACTAAACCCCAGATCCAGCCAAAACTTATACGATGGGAGTTTGGACTGTGAAAAAGGAGAAGTGCACAGAAATTTAGGGGAGTCTCAAAAGATCAAAAGTCTGGTGGCGAGCATAGCACTGCACACAGAGGACCAACTGCTGATTGTGCCACTGGCTTTCACGAGTGGGAGGGAGACAGACCCTTCCAACTGTGCCACTTCTAACTCCACTAAACCCCAGTTTTGGTCAAAACCCTGGGGACCCAGACTAGTGTGGTCCCGGAGCACAGGGGTGCCGGAGGGGCAGCAGTCTAGAGGCACTGCAAGAGAGTGCGTGCGTGCACAGGGACCCCTCAGGCAATTACCCAGTGACATGAGACTCTGGGGTTGTGGAGGGCAGGGCCGACTGGAAGGCAAGGCAGTCCCTTAAGCCCTGAGACTCCACCCATCCCAAGCTCAACAGAGAGGCTTTTGCAGTTTTTGCAAGTCTGGTATCATAAGGCTGAATTCAACACAGAAGTTCTCCTGGCATAGAGAAAATGCCAAGACAAGGGAAGGGATCACAAACAAAAGAAATGGAGGAAAACAAACGACTGGATATAGAGTTCAAAACCACACTTATAAGATTTTTCAAGAATATCCTAGAAAAGTTGGATAAAGTTAGCGAGACCCAAGAGGAGATGAAAAAGGACCAACTAGAGATGGAAAAGATCCAACTAGAAATGAAAAAGGACCAACTAGAAATTAAACATATGCTGATTGAAATAAAACATATTATACAGAGACCTAACAGCAGACTAGAGGAAGGCAAGAATCAAGTCAAAAATTTGAAATATAAAGAATCAGAAAACACTCAACTGGAAAAGCAAGAAAAGAAAAGAATCCAAAAATGTGAAGATAATGTAAGGAGCCTTTGGCACAGCTTCAAGCGTACCAACATCAGAATTGTGGGGGTGCCAGAAGAAGAGAGAGAGCAATATACTGAAAACCTATTTAAAAAAATAATGACTGAAAACTTCCCACATCTGGTGAAAGAAATAGACTTACAAGTCCAGGAAGCACACAGAACCCCACATAAAAGGAATCCAAAGAGGAACACACCAAGACACATCATAATTAAAATACCAAGAGCAAAAGACAAAGAGAGAATATTAAAAGTAGCAAGAGAAAAACAGTTCATTACCTACAAGGGAACACCCATACGAATGTCAGCTGATTTATCAACAGATATGATGCAGGCCAGATGGGAGTGGCAAGAAATATTCAATGTGATGAACAGCAAGAACCTACAACCAAGAATACTCTATCCAGCAAAGCTATCATTCAGAATTGCAGGGCAGATAAAGAGCTTCACAGATAAAGAAAAGCTAAAGGAGTTCATCAACTCCAAATCAGTATTATATGAAATGCTGAAAGGTACTCTTTAAGAAGAGGAAGAAGAAAAAAGTTAAAAGCCAAAAAAATTATGAACAACAAATACATATCTATCAACAAGTGGATCTAAAAATTAAGTGAATTAAAAAATTTGATGAACAGAATAAACTGGTGAATATTATAAAATCAGGAGCACAGAAAGGGAGTGGACTGATAATTCTCAGGGGGAAAGGAGTGAGGGGTGTACAGGGCGAGACTGGACAAAAATCATACACCTATAGATGAGGTCAACGGGAGGGAGGGAAGGGTAGAGGGAGGGGTGGGAACCAGGTGGAGGGGAGCTATAGAGGGGAAAAAAGAGAAACAAATGTAATAATCTGAATAAAAAAGATTTAATTAAAAAAAAAAATAAAGTACTTCCTCCACTGGAAAAAAAAAGAAAGAAACTTGGGAGTTGAATTCAATAGAGAAAATTAAACCATAATTAATTAAAACATCATTACTTTTTGACTGAATCTAACAACATGCATAGCTTAAACAACAAGGATATTTATTAGCTTGTTAAAGATGGCTTAATCCTGGCTTGCTCTTAAAATATTTAAGAGCAAGACACTTTCCTAGAAGCCTAGCATCTCACTGGCCTGAATTGTATCATGTTACCATTTCTAAACCAACCACTATGTTTAGGGAAGTGTCAAGTGTTGATTGTCTTAGGCTTACTTTCATGAAACAATTTCTTTGTAAAAGGTGTATAGGATATTGTGAGTGTCTATTAAAGTTGCCCTATAAGAACATGAATTATATCTCAGAGGAATGGCTGTCTGAAAGAAAAGTGCAGTTCTGGAAGGAATGAGAATGGGAAACAGCTTATAGTTAAGCAACTAATAATGCTATTTTCACATGGTAAACATGTCCCATCTCCCCACTCATGCCATGGCAACTATGGTTAGTCTATCACTTTCTTCATACATGTTCATACAGCCCTCCAAGTTACTCTGAATTGAGCACTCCTGGCAGGCACTTCAAATTCATCAGAGTTATCACCTGTGTTAAAATCTATTTGTTATTATTACCCTGGATTCTCCTACTTCACCCCCATTACCTATTAAGTTGTATGATTTCATCTCTGACATAACACAAATTATTCCTGAAATCATGGGTCTACTTCAAGGTTTAACCTATTCAAGCCTAACCTATTGCAAAACTCTCAAGTCCACACAGCTACACTTCCTTCTGATTTTAAAGAGGTTATTTATAAAATGTAAATATAACCAAATCACTAAAATTCTTCTAAACCTTCAATGATTCCTCATTGCCTTTAGGAAAAAAAAAAAGTTCCAAATCCTTATCAAGCATGCAAAGCTGTTCATGTCCTGGCCCTTATTTTTTTCTCATTCCTGTTTACTTCCACATGAGCCCTATGCTCCTGTCATAACAAACCTCATACAGCTCCTTAATTGCACTATCATGATTCATACTTTTATGCATTGTGTGTCTTGCTTCCTGTGCTATGTAAGTTCTCCCTCCTTACTTACTTTCTCTCACTGAGGTATCCTGGGGATCAGCCTGGCATATGTTCTGTTTTGCTGCAACACCTTAATAAACAGAGTTTTATTTGACAATGAGTGTATTTCTAGTAGTGTATGAGCACTGTGCTTTCTTAGTGTGGAGCAATGCTTCGTGGCACAGACACATAGAAAATCAGACTACTCTTTGTTATGCATAATGAGCAAAGAGGGAAGCTGCTTGGACACTTTGGCAGCAAAAGGCATCACCTGTCCTTTGAAGACTGGGGAATATCAACATCTAAACATACCTGAAACCTAACATCTGGTTTAAAGAGTTCTAGTAGGAGATGATAACGAGGTGAAAAAATGATTACTTATGTTAAATCCCAGAATATAAAATCCCACCAAGCAAATCAAAGCCTTAGTGAGAACCCCTTTTTTACGAATAACAAGTATTACTCATCGCTATGAAATGTGACCTTTGAGGGAAGAAGTTACATCCTATTCTATGTGGTGACCCCTCACCACTTTATTAATGTATTTCTTTTGATCCACAAAAGGAAAGGAGAGAAAGGGACAGCTCACTTCCTCTTACCACATTCCCGGAGATGTTTCTCCACTGCAGTGATATTGCAGGGTTTCATAGTTTGATCTGACTGGCCTGTCTATTAGTGAAGTCCTTTCCCTGTGAAAATTGGTATGAGACAGGAAGAGCAGAAACAAAGGTGTCAGGAAATGATGCCACTTACCTCATCAGGGTTTCATATGGGAAGTTCTGGTTGTTGATCATCTTACTGTATAAAGGAGGTGGGGCATAGAGAACAAAATTACAGAGAAAAAGTATGTTTTTAGAAGAAAAGGGAGTGGGGACTGAGAAAGTTAAGGAATGCACAGGTATGGAGCAAGGATAAGAAATGCAGAATTTCTGCATAACTTTCTTTATAGTCTTGTTTTTGTGAGTCAGCTTTAAAGAGGCAAACCCCAAATGCTGAATTGTGTCTTCCCAAAAAAGATATGTTGGAATTCTCACCTCCATTACCTCCAAATGTGGCCTTATTTGTAATATTTGGCATTCTCATGTATAAGCAAATTAAATGAAGTCATTAGTGCATAATACTATACATCTTTATTTTTAAAAGATCATGTATAAATGGACCATGCAGTTCAAACCTGTGTTATTCAAGGGTCAACATTATTTTTTTTATTTAAAAGAGAGATTTCTTGTTTTGGAATAATTGAAAAAGTCTAACTCCAAGTAAGCAGGAAGTCATAAAATAAGTCAATGTCAGCAAATGTGTAACCCATCTCATCTCCACATTAATATTCAAGCAGCAATCTTGTCACAGAGCAGTAGTCAGAAATTAGGTTTATTGAATTTCTTATTGGCGGAAGAGCTTTACTTTGAAAATCACCTTTTATTTATATATTCTCTAACCCTGAAAAATTAGCATATAAGCATAATAATTTCTGGTAATATACCTACTTGTTTTCAACACAATCAGATTAGTTGACGATGATCTTTATAGTGAGTTATGCATGTTATTTTAATCAGGGCAATATTTGTTCACAGATATTTATAAGAATTTTTTTTATTTTAAAAAACTTTATCGCTTTTCTTGTCTATTTGTTTTCCCTTAACCTTACTTTTCATTGCCTCAGACCTTGGCAAATTTTCAGTGTCAAAAGGACACTGTCTTTTTCATTGTGTATTTGTTTGGAATGTAAATGGAGGGAGTAGGAAGACAGAATTAAACATACTGCCTGAGTGGAGAATAAAGAATGATGATAGTACTTCTACTTTAATGGTGTCTTACCCTCTTTGATGCTTACAACAGTCAACTTAACTATTAAAAATCCAAATGATTGTCTCCAACTTTTAAAATGTTTGAAAGTACTATTAGATACCAACATAACATGGAATAACATGTTTATTGTTTAATCATAACATACACTACAGCAAATCCTCACACATATAATGCCATCATTTCTTTGCACAGAAAGTGTTTTTATACCCAGCCTCCTAGCAAAAGTCATGTCCCTACAAACCAATAATTATTTTTTTTATAAGAGAATCCAGCATTTGATCAAAACCCAGTAGAAGTTTTAGAGGCACAAAAACTGCCTAGCATATATTATTCAACTCTTTATGACATAGTGATTTTCTCTATAAATGGGCTAAAAATGAAAAGATAATTAGAAAATAGGGTAATGTGAGAAAAATAAATGGCCTCATTTTCCATCCTTGACATTAATTAATATTTTAAGTTCAATGTCATATACAACTTCAATTACTAATGTCAGAAGTAGCTTACATAATGACTAGTGTATAGGTACATGTACATTAATTTGAACTTTAATGCTAACTGCCTTGCATCTTTTCATAACACAATAACTCTAATAACTCAAAGCCTTTTGAAATATTTACCTGTAAAAATCAAAACTGAGGGTCAGTAGAGTTCATTATAAACTAAGTTTTTCATTTCAACATGGTAGCTACTGTGGGGTGGCCAAAGATGTTTGCATTCTGGGCTAACTTTTGCAAATCGAAGGTAATACTTTTCAGAGAAGCTGGTCTGAAGAACTTTTTACATAAAGTTCCTAAGTTCCAGAATGTAGCTGCCTCAGGCTACTCTAGTTTAAATCCTGCTCCACTGACTGTGGGCCCAAAAGGAGAAACACAGGGCTTTCAGTCTGCTTACAGTGCACAACAGAATCCAATCTCCACACATGGAGAGAAAGGAGGGAAGACAAACACAAAATGCCTGGATTTCTTATCCATCAAAAGCATCCTCGGTGCCAACTATTCTAGATGGAGGACTCAACAGTGAACATGCCAGACACAGTGTAAAACTGCTCTTGTATATCTTGTTCAAGAAGCAAAATATTTACCTGAATGATTGCCAGCCCTCTGCAGTGCCCTTGGAGGTATGCCCTAGGTGGGCACATTGGCTGATGAGGACTAGGAGGCTTGCCAGCTCAGTTGACATGTGGCTCACAGGAGACTGGAACATAAGCCACCTGGCTTCAAAATCTATACTCTTCCCACTACACTCTAATTATAGAATTAAAAGGTCAGGATCTATTTCAAGGTAAATAAGACTGACCTTGGGGGTTATCTAAGCAGGAATAGCTCTTCTGCTGTTTGACTGATATTATAAAAGGCTTCTGTGAGGTGCGGGCAACCATCATTAGATCTTGAGCATCTGTCCTCTGTAAAGCAACTAACAAAAACCTGCACCTCCACCTCTTGCCAAGAGTGACATTGTGTCTCCTGTGTCTGTCTATGACGATGGAAGAGATGAGGATGTCAAGCAGTATAGCTGACACCACCTCAGATTTGAGAAACGGAAGAGGGAGAAGGCCACCTACCTATCTAGCTCCTGAGACTTGTACACATAAATGGGGACCCTAATAAAAACACAGCAGGGAGATTTTACTTTTGAGTATTTATTTATTTATTTGGGATTCATACTATGTATTTTGTTTAAATGTTACACCCTTACAGAGAAATTATAATAAATTCCTACAAATAAAATTAGTGATAACAAGTATTATTTTATAATTCAAGGGTTGATCACATCTCCAGCTGCCTTGTCACCCTAACATTCCATTATCCTATCACAACATATCATGCTTCTATTAGAAGAAAAATGCCCTTCTATGTCAATTATGAAGTTGTCTCATGTTCCAAATACATCCATTCCCTTAAAATTTGTGTTTTTGATATGAAGAAAGACAGTGTAATTCTTTTAGAAGGAGGACATTTAAAAAGTAGAGGTAAAATGTATCAACACAAAATTAAAAAGGAAAATCTTAAAAGATCTCTCTCTTCCTCCTCTTCATTCCAGTAGAGAGGAGAAAAGATGGAAATTCATTTCACCCTCAAAAAATATTGATTGGGTGCCTAAAATGTGACAGGCATTGCTCTGTATACATGTATTGTCACAATGATATCAAGTTCCCTGCTTTTTAGTATTTTATATTTAAGTAGTGAGTGCTGGGCAAGGGTAGAAGTGGAGAGAAAGAGGCAATAAGTAAGTAAGAATGAATTAAAAACAATAAATAAGTGCATTTGATAGTATGTTAGCAGGTGGGAAGTGCTATGGAACAAAATGTGGAGCATAGCTATTGGAAGGTTTTGAGCAGAGGATAGATGTATCTGGGTTATATTTCATAGCACCATTCTGGTTCTCTGTTGATAATAGACTGCAAAGGCCACAGGTACAACCAATTCAGATGGTGATTCAGACCAGTGTGGAGGTGTTAACAATTGGTCAAATTCAGAGCAATGGAGGTATAAGAATGGGTCAAATTCAGGAAAGTTTGTAAAGGTGAAATCATATGATTTTTTAATGGAGAAAGCAACAAGATTTTTGAACTGAGCAAGTGACAAAATGGAGTTGCCATTCTTTGAGATGAAAAATCTCTTTGGATTGATCAGATTTGTAGAATAAGGCATGGAGTTCAGTATCAGACATACTTAGTTTGAGGTGTCTATTAGTCATCCATGTAAAGATGTCAAGTAGGTAGGTAGGTGCACTTAAGAATTCTGACCTGGGGAGAGACATTTGGTTTGGAGCAGGATGTAGGTGGTATGAAAATTCAAGGTCTTGGATGAGATCACCAAAGGAATGAGTGTACATAGAGAAGATGACTAAGGACTGCACCCCACAACACTCCAATATTAAGAGATGGAAGAAGGAAGGACAGTCTATAAATGAAACTGAAATCAATTGACCAATGAGATAGGAGACCAAGAATTAAAGAAAATCTATCTAAAAAGATGATCTGCTAAGTTAAATATTTCTAAATCTGCCAATGAAAATAGGTGTGTGTGTGTGTGTGTGTGTGTGTGTGTGTGTGTGATCAAAATGGATTCATCTCTCATATTGGTCCATATAATTAGAAGAAGAACTTTAAAGTTTTTTATTATTATTGATTTTAGAGAGAGGAAAAGAGAGAGAGAGAGAGAGAGAGAGAGAGAGAGAGAGAGAGAGATCAATGATTAGAGAGAACCACTGATTAGCTGCCTCCTGCACACCCCCTTCTGGGGATCAAGCCCACAACCCAGACATGTGCCCTTCACCAGAATCAAACCCAGAATCCTTCAGTCTGCCAGCTGATGCTCTATCCACTGAACCAAAATGCTTTTATGTATGCAACTTAACTCCATGTCATCATTTAAGGGCCAAAAAGTTGCAATTACACACAGAGAAAGCAGGCTGAGCTCAGAAGCAGAAAACAAAGGGCCATAAATCTTTGGGAAGACTATTATCAATTCTGCTCTCAACTGTTTGGACAGTGTTGATCTCTTAGGCTCTGCCTTATATAAGATGAAGGGTGCTTACTGCATAGATTCATGTCTCTCATTAATAGAAAAAAAGAAACTGTGAAACAGATGTTTGCATGCTTGCTCGGTTTCCACTTCACAAAATTGGTGAAGAGATTTGTCAGCAGGCATTGTGTTAACGCTCCATTTGACAAATATTTCCGATAGAAGCTGAGACTGGTATTACTATCCTCTGTCATAGAAAAAATAATCATTATATCAGAAACAAGTGACTCAGCCATCAAATGGCTCAGACACCGAGGAGGAGTCACGAGAGTACAGTGGTTGAGCGGGAGAGTTCACTTTTTTTTTCTTTCCTATTAGGTGCTAAAGCAGTGGTTCTCAACCTGTGGGTTGCGACCCTTTTGGGGGTCAAACGACCTTTTCACAGGGGTTGCCTAAGACCATCAGAAAACACCTATTTCCCATGGTCTTAGGAACCAACACACCGCTCCTCGGTGTAGCAAAGTGTAGCAATGTAGTTTACTGTTGTCATATGAAGACTGTTACCCATGCTACACCATGATTCAAGACAAAATTTTCATTTATTTATAATTAGAAATAAATATTTCAAATATATAATTACATATTGTTTTTGTGATTAATCACTATGCTTTAATTATATTCAATTTGTAACAACGAAAATACATCCTGCATATCAGATATTTACATTACAGTTCATACCAGTAGCAAGATTACAGTTATGAAGTAGCAATGAAAATAATTTTATGGTTGGGGGTCACCACAATGTGAGCAACTGTATTAAAGGGTTGCAGCATTAAAAGGTTGAGAACCACTGTGCTAAAGAAAAGAACAATTATATCATTTAGTAATAGCTAAGTTATGGATCTTGCAAGATCTGAGCTGGCTTATAAGGTTAATACTTCAAATGCAAGGTTGTGCTCCTAGATAAGAGTAACCCAAAAGAACAAAGGGAGAAAGAAAGTAGGGGCCACATGGAATGAGTTCCACATAGTTACAGAAATCCACAGGAAGACTTTTTGTGTGTAAAACATAAAATCTAGACAATGTCTTTTGCTCTTACTGACAATTATAGTTAAAGTTTGGAAAAACCAATGGAGTATTCATGATGTTTGCAAATCAATGAGCTTCTGAATCATGCATACAGAATAGAATATTTTAGGTGAGATTTCCTCAGACTAAAATTATGTTATATAGTTCCCCCTCTCCCTTCTTTCCTCCTTCTTTTTCTTTTAGCAAGAAAACTTATCTTTTATTTTTCCTCTTGATTCTGTGTGTGAATAGATTGCAGGGTTGATCCTGGGGAATCACTGCTCTGTGCAGTGGGCAGCCTCCTCCATCCTCCCCTCTTAACCCTGACAGATTGTCTTTCAGGTCTGCAGCACCAGAATCAAAGAATTGGAAATGATTCACAGTATCCTGAAAAATAATGTTCATCATATAATATAAAACATTTTACTTTTCTATTTTAAGTCCTTTTATAAAAAAGAAACATTAAAAAATCAATACACCATATTAGAATGAAAATTAATTAAATAATAAATTCTTTAGAATTGTGCACATTTTAATATTTCTATTTTATATTTTTGGTATCAAAATTTCACAGAGATCACAATATTATCTTACTGCTAAGAGATACCCATAGGCACTTCATTATTTATTTAAGTAATCTACAAAATGGAACATAAGCATAAAATATTGAAATAGTTTATCTGTCTAAAACGTTAACAAAATTCTTTAAAAGACAACATATTAAAGGAAAACTAAATTGGTATATGTTAATTCTAAAAAAATGTATAAATATTTAAATTTATAGCAAAAGAACAATCATATCACTTAGTAATCTTACAATATTTAGGATGTGTGATTCCTCATAAACAATCTGCTTCTATAAATGTTAAAGAACTGTGTGTCAAACACATATGTAAAACATTTTAAAAATTATTCCCTTTTATTTGTGGCTGCGTTGACCAAAACCTCCAAAAACTCTCCCCTGCAAAAAAAGAATCATATCAAGTCCTTCTTTTCTGCTTGTGCTATTTTTAGCTGAAAGTACAACTGAAACCAAGCAACAGCTTATGTTCATTTTTTACACCAAATTAAATGCATGATAAAAATCTCATTTCTTAACCATTATAGGTATTGCCTTACTCATCTAATTTCCTATCCTCATTCTAACTCATTATAAACAGAATTTTAATGATTTGTTTTCCCCACCTAAAAACATGATGAAATGAGTACCACAGAAATGATCTTTATCTTTAAAAATAGTTAACAAAAATGCTGCCCTGCACTAGAGGTATTTCAGAGGGTTTTTTAAACAAATACTATGAAAACTGCCTTTAGAATTTATTGAACAATATGAAGCAAAAGTTGGACACAAATTCACACAAACTACTGAAAACACATTGCTGGTATTCATTCAACACCTTAAATTCACACAGTAGCTTATATTTAATAGCAGTTTGAACGTGATCTTGTTGCATCAGATATGTTCATGTACTGTACAGAAGAGGACTGCGTTTCTCTATTCCATATTTTGACATATTGGAGAAAAATGGTGGGTAGCAGCTAAATCCTGAAACAGCTGCTTTAAGCTTTAATTGAATTTTGCTGCCCAACTGAATTGCAGATATATTCAAGATTTGCAGATCTCAGCTATGCAGAAAGACAGCTTGTGGATGATGACACATCCTTTAGGATCTGGAATTCCTTAAATTCTTCATATTTGTTAAGTTAGCATACTTTATAACTTAAGAATGCATACAAGTTTTGCCTCCTCTGAGACTAGATGTAGCATCTATAATGAGATACAAGTGACATGCTTGAGATTAGATAAGATAATTTCTCAAGTGATGTAAACACTGTAGGGGTAGCCAATATTTTTCATGTTTATTGAATCAATTTGTTTTATTATTAGAGTTATTTTTCCCTCTTTTTACTTATTAGGTTGTTCTTTTTTCCACCCATTGATTTTAGAGAGAGGATGGGAGAGGGAAAGAGAGAGAAAAACATCAATGTGAGAGGGGAACACTGATTATTGACTGCTTCCCCTATGCTCAGCAACCAGAGTTTGAACCTGAAACCTGAGCATGTGCCTTGACCTGGAATTTACAACACTTCTGTGCACAGACAATGCTCCAACAAACTGAGCCACACTACCTTCTAAGCACCATGGAAAAACTGGATGTATGGGTTGTGTTTGTTAGAGTCTACAGAGCTCCACTGGGAAGCCTGAAAGTATTTGCTGATTATCCTGCAGTCTCTTAAGCCAAATAACCTGTAACCTACTCAATGTTCAGAGTAATAGGTAGTCTAATGTTAAATACAAGCTGTGGGCCAATATTACTTTAAACTTGAACATAATCATAAGGAAGTGGAAGTGGGTGGAGAATATGCTCCCTGTTTACTGCTAAAGAGGCTTTGCTTCTCTGAAACACTGTTTGCCCAATAATGCTAGAATGTTCTGTAATCAGGCTGTCTTCTTGTTAATTTCTCTACTTTGCTGCAGGTCTTTATTTCCTTTGGTAGTGTTTTGTAGAAATACATTTATTTAAGTATAAAAGGTGGTGAGAAGTTACATTTTCAAAGTTAATTATCTCTAAAAATATATTTATAGAAGATAATATATTTAAAGAAGAGAAGTTAATATTTCTAAAGAACCAATGTAGTTACTACAAAAATGCTTAATAAAGACATTTTTTCTCTTATAATTGTGCCCTTTTTATTAAATTTTGAGTGCTTTGTAATTGAAGACAATGTTAGATTATATTAACAATGTTGAGTCCTGACATCAGTGCATACAGCTGTATGATCTTTGAACAAACTAAATTACATAACTGATTCTCTCTCTTATTGTCTATAAACAGAGAAACTAAGAATAAATCATCTGTAATTTTTTTTAAATTTCTACAATTGTTCATAGACTTGAACTCAGAAAATACATTTAATAATAGTTCCTGTGAAACAATAAAAATACATATAGTTTTTAAGAAAATGATACACGTCTCCCCCCTAAAAGTAAAAATCTTATTTATGCCATCAGGTGGCCATTAAAGACAACCAAAAAATAAAAATTATTGTTATCTTAATGAAGCAACTTATATAATGTAGCAGCATGTTTAGAAAATGTCATATATTTCATTTCCATAAGGCAGGATATACTAACATAGAGAACAAAATATAGCCCATCCTTCAATTTGAGGAAAAGTAGGAAGAAAATTATTACTTGGAGAAAGTAATGTATATCCTGTCTAAATATACTACTTGACTTCATTTTAAAATTTAAAATATTGTGCAAAAAATATAGGATTCAGTAGCACTTAGTAAATTTAACAAACATTTTTTTCAGTTCATTCAGAAATATTTAAAGAAGACTTATTATATCCCAATAACCCTATTAGGTACTGGGAATAACACAGTGAAAAAAATCTAGGGTGTGCAAAATTAGAGGGTTTGAAAGTAGAAAGGTCAGACAGAAAATAAAGAAGCAAATTTATAGTTTGTCCAAGAATTTACAGGGACTAGAAAGGGTAGAAGGTAGAAGGGTTTGCCTTACTGATGAGATAAATTTGAGTCAAGGCCTGAAGAAAGTGACCAAGAAAGCTCTGTGGGCAAAGGGAACAAAGACAGAAACTTGCTTGGCAGCCAGAGTGGAGTAAGTATTCAGAAGTGTGTGTGTGTGTGTGTGTGTGTGTGTGTGTGTGTGTGTGTGTGCGCGCGCGCGCGCTCATAGGCGTGTCATTCATGAAGGACTGTAAAGACCACTATAAGAAGTTTGGGGAGACATGAGAAGTCATTGAGAGTTGTGAGCAATAAAATTGTGCTAAATAGAATCACTGTGGCTGTTATATCAAGAAAAGACTATTTAGGAGCAGGGGCTGGGAAATTAGGGAACCAAATTATAAGCATGTTGCAGTTAAAAGGGTTAAAGCCAGTGACATAGAAAATGTGGTGGTAAGGAGTTGATTTAGAATAAAATGGGATTTTTGATGGATTAGATGGAAGTTGAGAGAGAAAGAGAGGACTCAAAACCGACTTTAGGATTTTGATCTGAGCATCTGGAAGACTGGAGTTGCAATGGGGGTGACCTTAGAAGAGGAAGTTTGAAGTCATTTGAAAAATCTTACTAATATAGAAAGATAATAAAGTATAAAATCCAATCATGATTTTAGTTTTCTGTACTGAATACAATAAATATTTTTGAAAAGAACATTGAATTAGCAAATGCTTTCTAGTTTTTGGTATTTTCTAATATTTTATGTCATTTTTTTCTTTTGTTAGACACTCTAATAACATATGCTCAGACCATCTGAGGATTCTTAAAAAATTCTTCTCTGGCATGAAACTCATGTTGTTTTTATTTCTCTTGTATTTTTGCTATGATCATAATGAACTTTCAGATATTTAAAATACTGCTGAAATGTGTTAAATTCAGTGTGGATAGTTTTAAAAAATTGTCTTTGACCATTTTCTAGATGATGTGTATTTTGATTAACAAATCCACAATAAATGGAATATATTATATTAAAGAGTCCTTGAATGTGTCAGCTTTATAAATTTAAGGGCAAATGTGCAGGGACATTTAATTTTAATTTAGTGAGACAAGAGGAAAGGGGAAGAAAAAGAGTCCTCAGGTGATTTGTGAGGCCACTGTCAAGTTAAGGCAGTGATTCCCTACCTCTGGGGTGTCACAGTTTCCTTATAAATTTGCTGCAAACAATGGATTCTCTACCAAAAAGAAATGACCAACCCTCAAACCTTTGCTTATAATTTTAAAAGATTAGGGGATACTCAGAGGCCTCAAGCTGATGAATGTCTACACTTTTTATTGTTGTTGTTTAAATATATTTTATTGATTTTTTTCAGAGACAAAGGGAGAGGAATAGAGAGCTAGAAACTCGATCAGCTGCCTCCTGCACGCCCCCTACTGGGGATGTGCCCGAAACCAAGGTACATGCCCTTGATTGGAATCAAACCTGGGACCTTTCAGTTCGCAGGCGGATGCTCTAGCCACTGAGCCAAACTGGTTTCAGCTTTTTTTTTTTTTTTAAACTTTGCAATAGGTCTTTATTTTTGCTTTATTTCTATTACAGTGTTTGAAACCTAAAGAAATTTTGTCTTCCAATTTGGATGTGTATATAAATTTATTTGTCTAGACTCAGCACAATCAATGCCACAGTTTTTGGCATATGTCTACTCTGAAATCATGCTTTGTTGTCTACCCAGGGATCCTGAGAACATAGAAAATAGCCAGAGTTTACAGTTCTTGGAAAACTAAAAGCAAATGAACTTAGGAAAATCAGTGCAAAAAGGATTTGATTCACTTCCCCAGGGTCTCAGCTAGGAACCCAAGCTGCTTTTGAGGCACATCATTTGTTTTGGGAGCTGGGACTTCACACTTCAGTTGTTCATTCAAAGGCAGTTCCCACAAAAGTTGGCTAATGACAACCCTCGTGCCCTATAGTTGGGTATCTGCTCTTTTAGGAATGTCTACACTTTGAGAAGTACACCTGAAATGTTCCAGCTTATAGAATTTTTCCTTAGAGTTTTACTAGTATGAAGCCAAGGAAAGAATGCTAATGCTAGCAGGAAAAACATACAAAATTTTACTGGCCTGCCAGAGCTTTTTAAGAAAATATGAGAGCCAAAATTATGGCAGGATGCTTCTTCCATTTTCCCCCCTCCCCCTGCCAAATTTCTCTTGGCTGCTGAATGTATTTATTAATGACTAAAATACATATGTAGAGCTACTTTAAGGGTGTGAAATACTAAATGGTGTGAAACACTAAAATGGTGTGAAATATTAAGTTATTAGCTCAATTCTCACTGATAGTTTTCTTTTTAGTATCTTCTACTCATTAATTTTGAACACAAAGGGCTTGAAGATGGAAATAGAATGTGTGAAGTTGAACTAACATGACTGTGCTCCTTGAGCCATAATTTACAGCAAATGATATCTAACAGATTAATTAAAAGAAAAGTTTCATGGATGTGTACTAAGTTTATTCCCTTAATAATGAAAATTTTAGATATTCTAGCATAGCAGTGAATCATTTTTTTTAATTAAAATGGTAATAGTGATCTAAAATTTTTAAATGTAGGAGAAAAAAAATCAGCACTCTCTACCCTTTACCTACAATTCTGTACAGCATAAGTGACAAGCCACAGTCTCTAGAGTGAAGAGAAAAGGACTGCATGTTTTATGTGAGACAAAGATAGTTGTTAAGGATCAAGTTTTCAATTTCAACTCTGGAACCAATATGATTGTTAAACACTCACCTGTGAGAGGACTGATTACCTCCTAAATAGAATCTTTTAATTTTTTTATATATTTTTAAATATGTATTTTATTAATTTTTTACAGAGAGGAAGAAAGAGGGATAAAGTTAGAAACATCCATCAGCTGCCTCCTGTACACCCCCTATTGGGGATGTGCCCACAACCAAGGTATATGCCCTTGACCAGATCGAACCTGGGGCCTTCAGTCCACAGGCCAACGCTCTAACCACCGAACCAAACCGGTTAGGCTTTTTAAATGTTGCAGTTTAGCTTCATCATCTTGCTCCCCGCCACACCTAGCTTGATGCTTCTGATTTTGTGTCCTTTATTGAATTTTCAAATTCTTCTCCTCTTTTGTTGTTTAAATGTGATGCTTTTATAAGAATGCTGTAAGTCAAGGTCCAGTTTTTTTTTTTTTTTTTTTTTTTTGGTACAAAACTTGAAACTCATTGTATGTGATGAATTCATTGCTCAGAAATAATTCATTTGTGGCCTGCTGTTGACAAAGAAATTCAACATGTTTCCATGCTGTTTTAGAAACAGCGTGAGTTTATAAAACGATTCTATTTCATAATGAAGATATTTTATGAGGCATTTACATTGTCTCTCTTATTTGTCTAGACTCAGCACAATCAAAATAAAAAATAAAAATACCCCTCCCACAACTAATCCTGTGACATGAGGGCAATAAAGAGTTGTGTGTTGTTGTTTTTTAAGCAAACACTTTTTTTTTAAGTTTTTCAAATGTTTAATAACAGTTTACTGTTACTCATATTTTTATGTGCTTTTGATCAGATACAAATTTTGTAGGGAAATAAGCAAACATTCCTAAAAATGAATTATAAACAACTGTGTTTTAGAATACTAAAAGGATTTTAAAACTTTCAATTCAGCAAAGTTAATCTTTTTCCTTAAATTGAAATAATGGAAAAACAAAAGTGCAGACACTTTCATGGCCTCGGGGAAATGGTCTTCATGCCCCCAAAGTCATGTTCCTCAGCAGCCATTGCTGGGACCTGCTGCCAGTGCAGTCCTGCATGGTAGGCACCATTTTGTCTTCTTCAGAAGGTTCATCGAGACACTGGTTACTGTTCACATGCCTCAAGGTGAGTCTCTGGAAAAGATAACCCATAATCAGTGCAACATATTGTATCTTAGCTTCATTAGCACATCATGTTAAATCTGCCCTTTAAAAGACCTTTCTGATTTTTTATTTTTAGTATAAACTCTGTGATATGTTTATAAAAGGAACTGTGCACAGGTGGTTGTGAATTAATTATACAACTTTCCCTGTCATGATTTCATCACTGTCTAATATACCTTCTATTTGCAGATGGTTAAAGAAATTAGCCAACATGTGTTCTGCATTGCCAAGGATTTGGGTTCCTTTGCAAAAGGCCCATTTGTGAGCTCTGAGTTCAGTCCAGGGCTGTAAATATTAACAAGCTTTCACCAAAGCTTAGTTATCTTAGGCATGTGTTATTCAGTAACCACTTGGCAAACATACGAAGAGATGTCACAGCTGTGAGCCAAATGAGAAAATGGCTAGAGATGTTTCCAGTTCCAAATACTAAACAGGCCATAGTCTCTGTGACTGAGGAATTCATTGCATTTGAGTGATTATCACAGTGAAGACCTAACTTGCTTGATAATATGCTCACCATAATTTGGTTTGCATTTTTGAAAATCTTTAAAAAATTTAATACCACCGAAACTGGTTTGGCTCAGTGGATAGAGTGTCTGCCTGTGGACTGAGAGGTCCCAGGTTTGATTCCAGTCAAGGGCATATATCTTGGTTGGGGGCACATCCCCAGTTGGCGATTGATCGATGTCTCTCTCTCATTGATATTTCTAACTCTCTAACTCCCTTCCTCTGTAAAATATCAACAAAATATATTTTAAAAAATTACTACCAAATTAAGTCAGGGATGTGATTGTCACATATTTTTATATTTATATCTATATTTTATTTTCTTTATAATGATGGTATTCATTAAAAAGCATCATCTCAGTACCCAAATGCTGAAATGTAATTCTAAACACTGCATCATGTTAACCATCATTATACATCTTCCCTTTTGAGTTCACATTTAAATTTTGAAATTATGAATTTTGGACTTTACAGATATACATTTTAAATCCACATGTGTTATACTAATTTATGCTCACTAATTATGTACATGTTTGCTCAGTTTCATGGGCAATGCCTAAAACCATACTACATAAAAAACTTCCAAGAGAAGTATTTGAATGCATGGGAGGTGATTTGCAGGTATATCTTATTTCAAATCACCAAAATTAAAGGTAGGCAATTTTTTTCCTCTGGCTCATACTATTATAATTAAAAGTTGAAGGAAAAAAAAAAATGCAGGGGGAATGCAATAAAAATGGTGGAGAAACACTGCCTAGACCAGCGGTTTGCCCTCTGGTGACTAATGAGTTTGCCAATCACTGGCCTAGACAATCATAATTTGTTTGGATTAGACCTATAAACAGCCTGGACCTCATTGTCCTGGGAAAGATGGAATAGAAACTAGGCTTGCGGTGAAGGATGCTTAATAGACAACAAGCAGGAAATTAAAAAAACAAGGTTGTCAGATATGAAGAAGATTTCAAGACTAAAGCCTTTGTTGTTGCTCTTTCAATACACAGAACCAAGCTATTTTTACTAAAGAATAGAGAAAACATGAATAAACATAGGCAAGAAGGTAGTGATTTATGCTTATGATGACAGAAATCATGTTGTTGGTTTATGAACCAACAGCCAACTTGAAAAAAATTCAAAACTAAAAAAAAACATTTTTTTTTCTAGCAAGCTCTAGTTAAAAGCAACAAAATATTTATTTTTGTCACATACCTGAGATCCTCTGTATACATAGTCCTTTAAAAAAAGCTATTTGCCCTTGCTTGCTTCTATTAGATTCCTTTACAAAATATACATATATAACTTTAAGGATCAAAACGAATATGTTGTCAACTTCATAAATAGGGATACTTAAAAATATATATCGTAAGTGTTGTTCTGTCTAAAAATGTATGTTTTCTTTGAAGGAATTCATTAGTAGTCAAAAGCCACAACTGTAGAGATAACAACTAACCAACCAACCAAAACTCTCTCGTTTTTAATGTTATGCAGTAGAAACAGCAGACATTTTAGGATCAGGCAGCCCTAAGTGTAAATTCCCACCCATTCTCCCCCACTTACTGACTGTGAAAACTTGAGCAACATTTTAAATTATCTGAGCAATCAGATTCTTTGTGAGAAGATGCTGTTAAACTGACGAATACTTAAAAATGTCCTTTTCTTTTCTGATTAAAATTTTTGACTTCAGTCAACACTCTTAGCTATGAACCATTGGCAACCTGATTATGGTAAAATGTTAACTATATTTCTAGGCAACATTACTTATGGTAAAAATGACATCTGATTGATAAAATGTATCTGCATCTAATCAACTTCAATAAAAACACCTCATAGGAAGCCAACCTGGGCTTCTCTAAGTGCAAAAACTTGGAGGTTTGCATGTCCACTGGTTTACTTGAAGCTCTGCCTAAGGGATTGTTACAGAGACACTGTCTTCTGAAAGGCATAAGGCTGTGAAGCCAGGTTATTTTCCAGACCCATCTGATGTGGCTCTCATTCCCCTTGCACAGGGCTGCCAGCTCCCATAAAGCAGTATGAATTGCTGTAGGATGTGAGACAAATTTTGTTGAGAAACAAAGTGTTTTTTTCTACCCTAGAATTCTGTCCCTTGTTGGCTATTGTGTCTACCAGTTAAGGTTGCTTTAAAAACAAACTAAGATAATATATGTAAACTGCTCTATACATAAATTACCATTCTGTAAAAGGACCAGACTTGTCCAGCTTCCCAGCAGATGTTTAGAATGCCCTAGTTCTAATCTAAACAACACTCTTCTCACTTCTCCTCTCCATACCTCTATTCCCAGCCTTGTCATAGTATTCCAAGCTCAATTCCAACCTTTAGTGGATGGAAAAACTCCCTCCCTAACTTCTCATGTGTTTTCATAGCAAGGTATTGGAAATATAGCATACTTTATTTAAAAAGGAAAATGAACACCTTAAGACCAATTGCACTCTTTACAAGAATTCCATACCAGTACGTTTTTTATCGTATGCTTAATAATGATTCATTTTATTGCTTACTGAGAAGATATTCACAGATCATACAAGTGACAGAAAAAATGTACATTTTATATGCTTTATTATTATAATTATATAATTTAACCAATAATCATAGTCTTTAATAATGCATTTTGTTATTGTCAGCTTAAAATAATAAATTCCATAAAGGATATGGTTTATCTGCACACAACCAAAGTATCTGAATTGAAATTAACAACATTAAATATTTTGGCTACCTTAATTTTTATGTTTTTAATTTTCTTAATGGTTTTTCAGCTCTAATGCTGAAACCTTTTGTCGTATAGACATGACTATAGTTATCCTTAAAAAAAAAGAGGTAATATGTCATAATACATTCCATCAATTATATTTAGGCATATCTATTTAAAATGAAAGAATACATGGAAAATACCTACTAATTAATTACAGACTAATTACTATTAACTAAATGCATAATCCATATTAAGGAGCAGCTAAGACATATAAGTCAGAAAAATAACTCTATGAAGAAATAGCACATAAAGATTTTCCTTAACCACATATTAGAGAAGTAAATTTCTAGATTTTGAAAACAAAAATACTAAACTAATATTAGTAAAGTCTGCAACACAAACTCCAAAAATTATTAGAGAATGTAATAAGTAGGATTCTCAAAAATAGTTCTAAAAACTTCTGCTCTTGTATAGTTTCTCAGTAGCCATTTTTGCAAAGGGCTATCATTACATATTTCCACAATGGGCTGTTGGCAGCCATCAGTTACTTTTCTTACTGAAAGACAGGTCTGGGTGGTTATGTGAAGAAGAGTGTGGGTCTGTTTGACAAAGAAAATAATGAATAATGACAAGATCAAATACAAAGGCAGTAACCAATCAATCATTTTCTACAACATATAATTTCTACTGGATAAAAATGGAAGGCACGTGTTACAATAGTCATATCCACGGAGCTGTGAGCCACATTCTTTCACACGACTTCAATATCAAATGTAGTGGCATGAGTAAATGAAGATGGGACTAAGAATATGGAGCAGGGTCTAAGATCAAATGTTGAAAAACTTAGAAAAGGTTGTATTCTCATGTATGTCCATGCTAGTAATTAAATGTTTTTAGCGCTACATGCATTATTTTGTCAGTATAAATATTCAAAACCATGGACTAGTCCACAGAGTTTTCAATCATGGTCTTTGGCTTCCTCATTCTTTGCCATAAACTTCAGTGGATGCCCGGAGAAAATCTAAGTAGGACTTTACTTTACTTTGTACTCAAACTGTTTCCACTATGTCTTCACAAGGCTAACCTAGTGGAGTTAAAAATGTCCACATACATATTATCACATTAATCTAAATTCCAATTAGGAAGTTAATGAAGGAAGGAAAAAGAAAAATATCAAGTCCATTCTAATCTCTTAATTTGACTTCATTCTCCAAACACAATTTGTAATTAATTTGTCTGTTTCTTATTTTTCATCTATTTTCTCAGAAGGGGCATACTCTAGGAAGGCTAGGGATTATAACAACCTACATCATCAAACCCAGCGCAGCACATAAGAGGCACTCATAGGTTGGTTGATTAAGTGAAGGGCTAATGCAGAAAATATATTTTGATAAAATTAACTACATATTTTGGACACTTTAATGGACACAATTCATTGGATTTTCAATTTCAAGGACTGCCTTCCTACAGTAAAATGGTAAATTAAAGATTTATAAAAGTAGAAAAGGTAACATTATTACATATAATTTTTATTTGTAAAATAGCAATTAAGTATATAGTTTGGTTTGTTAAAGAGACTAGTTTGTTTGTTTTTCCAAAAAGGCAAACTTGAATTTCTTATCTATATTGTTATTTTCTATTTATATTGTTTAAAATTTCTACTTTGGTAATCCTCTCTCTACTCTCAGTGATTTTTTGTTGTTGTTGTTTTGCAATGAATTTTTCTTAATAAATTTCATGTTGACACCAAAGACTCCAGTGATAGTGATTCAGAATTTCATGTGTCGGTAGAAAAATTTTAAACTTTTCCTTGGTTTGAAACAAACAAAAAAAAAACCTGATTTTACTTGTGCTCAGAAAATGTAACTCCAGAACATGAATACAATATAACATTTTCCATAAAAAATGCATTTGTAATATTTTGACCCAGAATGCTTATCACATGAATGACTATTTAAAAAATCAAAAAAATTTCACTACAGATACTTTAAAAATCCCTAAGTACAACCTAGGTACTTTTAAGAAAAATTAGAAATCTCAAACAACTCCATTAAGATAAAAATTATTTTCAATTTAAAAACAGTTGGTGTTTTCATTTATTTGAAAAATAAGTTTATTTTTTTCTTAGTATTTTGTCTAGAGAAGATACCAATTATTATTTTATGTTTTCTAGTAAGTAATTTTTATCACATTCTGCAAATTTATGTAATAGAGGTCATTTAACTAAATACCCTTCAATTTATATTGTGAACATCTCTTTTATCATTAAAATAATCTAAGAACACAGAAAATAAACAATTTCTACAAAGTACATTTGCCAAAAATTTAACTTTTTCATTTGGGGGCAATCTCTGTCCAGTTTGAAGCTATTGTAAAGAATGTTGTGATAAATATCTCCCAACATGTCTCTCCACATTATAATCTTTTCTTTAGAAATAATTAGAAGTAAAATCACAAGTCAAAAGTAGCAAATTTTAAAAACTATCTAAAATGATTATTCTATAATAGCAGCAACAGCTAATATTTCTTATGCTTATTATGTGTCAGGATAGTGGTTGTCAGTTTTACTGCATATATAGCAACAATGTGTGTTGTCATTAAAAACATTGCTTGAAAGATTGACAGGAACATAAAAAAATGAATGAAAAAACAGCCATGAGATATTTTTATGTATGTGATTTTGATAGTTCCTTAAATTAATGTTTCTCATTTGTATTGCTATTCATATTTCTCCTTTGCTATTTATTCAAGATCTTATATCTTTTCATATTGGGTGTACATTTTTATTTAAATTGTTCTTTCTTATTTTTGTTGCAAATGCCTCTCATGTGTGTAGAAGACTCAGTCATGTTAACTCAGCTTTGAAGGCAATGTGATATTCAGGCTGATTTGTAGCATACTACCAAATATCTCTTCCTATAGCCTTATTTAACATCGACTAGAAAACAGGGTAATATGACCACTAATCTACTTAGTTTTTCTTCTCTGAAGTAAAAGAATTAGTATTTCCTTGGATTTACAAAATTTTAATCATTGTATTTTAAAATGCCTAAGAAAAAAATGAATACTTCCTGCCTTTAAGCTTATTTGTATGTCTGCATCTAAAACAAGATATGTCATGGAGTTTCCTTAAATCAACTCTGTTGAAGATATAATTACTACTGAAAACCAATTGAAACAGGCTAGGGAAACAATTTCAGAGACAAAATAATCATAAATTATAAAATGAGACCTTTGTACCTTTGTATTAAAATAATCAAGTAAAAATTTGAATATTTTTAAAATATATTTTATTGATTTTTTACAGAGAGGAAGGGAGAGGTATAGAGAGTTAGAAACATCAATGAGAGAGAAACATCAATCAGCTGCCTCCTACAGCCCCCTACTGGGGATGTGCCCGCAACCAAGGTACATGCCCTTGACCGGAATCGAACCTGGGACCTTTCAGTCCACAGGCCGATGATGCTCTATCCACTGAGCCAAACCAGTCTCGGAGAAAAAAATTGAAATTTTAATGAAAAACAGAAGTGACTATATGGTTGACTGAAGAACTAATCATATAGGTCTCAGTTTAAAAGATGCCATACTAAAAGTTTAAATGAAATCTAAATTATTATACATACTGTATAAATTATCTTACTTTGTTTATCCCTATGTATAATCATTTAATATTAAATTAAATAAAATATCTAATTTAATTAAATATCTAATCAAATAATTAAATTAGATATTTAATTTAATATTATTATTGTGAATACAATAGGATTTCCCCTATTGATCAAGTACAGAATAATGGTCATTTAAAATTAATATAATAAAGTTGTTATTCAAAATGTTAAATGTGATCTCCAGATAAGGTGACCTGTGCATTTGTTAAATGAGTAGTTTAATAAATCAGTAATATGTTTAATAAACCAGAACTAAAATTGTAATACTAAACTATTAAATTTCCTATTCACTAATTTATTCTACATAAATCACAGCTATGGGTCAATAGGAATATGGAAAGGTAACAGTTGTCTGATACAGGCAGCCTTTGAAAAGCAAATCAAGCAACTATTTTTATTAGGAGTGCTACACAGGGAAATGGCTGAGTTGCCAGTAAATAGGTCACTTACCTTTAAATTATATTTGCATTTACCTGCTTTCTGATAAGGTTAATAAGAGAGGTAATAAGTAAAGTCTACATATTAGCTGCTGTGGTTTTAGTAAATACTAATCCAACATGTTTTACCTACGAAAAATAAATTCCTTGCATTATGACTCTGAAACATTTAATACAGATGGGTATTGAATTCATAATAGTATTTTCTCAACTTGCTCAGTCACATGAAAAACAAGTCTTATTTTTAGCATCATATTTCGCTCCCCTTTTTGTTTTGTTGCACAGTGTTTGTTGAGCAAAAGTGTTCTGTTCCAAAATTAGACTGTCACACTGTATGTAGCTGCCTGGATGCTCAAAAAGAACTGTGATTATGTGCACTTACTGCAGGAAAATGTGAATTTCAAATGGAATGAAACATGATTGCAATGTTCAAATACAATATAAGAAAACCTGAATTAAATAGAAAGGATGAATGACAGACCCTCATGAATATAATTTTTAAAGTGGTTCAGTGAGATGAAATGTAGGGTTCCCCCGCTCCCTTTTTGACTTAACTCTGAGTCAATGGGTTTTCATAGCACCAAAGTGTTCAGGTAATTTATTCAAGTGACTCTAGATCAGGTGAGGACTTTGCCAAGTTGCGAAAGATGCTCCGTTGCCCCAAACCAAACAAGTTTAGCCAGGAATAGGTGATACTGAGTTAAATTTATGGTTGTGTTATTTAAGAAATATTTCAGTAAGAAAAGAGGGCACTATATTTTTAATCAAAGTTGACCAAAGATATATATTGCTTACCAACATGTACTCTATTTCATTTAAATCAAAGTAGAAGCAATTAGATATGAATTGTATTTTGAATGTGGATAGGTAAAGTCTAAGCAATGAGATCCTACTGACACAGTAGTTTGATGACTGTTTGTCTCAATAGATAATGCTTACTGCAGAACATCTTTCCAATGATGGAGGAGAAATTCTATGTGAATAAAATTTGGTAACACAAATAATGGATATAATTTATTTATTTCATTTATAATATTGTACATTTTAATCATCAGATCATAATCATTGAGAGCACCTAATTTGTTTCTGGTTTTTCAATGACCTCAACAAGAATGTGGAAAAATGTGGAAAGAATGCTCAATTAAGTCTAGAAACCAGGAGTGTGCAAACCCAGAGCATGCATTTAAATACTTTAAACTTATGTTTACTAATGTGAAGAATGCAAGTAAAATATTATTATCTTACTAGAGGCTCAATACACAAAATTCGTGCTGCTAGGGGGGTGATCTTTAGAGTTCTGGTGATAAAGGCTCAAATAAGAGAACTTTAAAGGAAGTTTCAGCTCTATCATTCTGTGAATACCACTAAGTTTTATTCTGCTTTGAAACTGCACCACCTCACAGATTTCTCAAAAAAAGAGTAACTTTTCCTTTGATAGCAATAGATAAAGAATAAATTAAAGAAGTGGCAAGCAGCACTTGTTTATTTTTCACTGAATATGAAAAGACTAGAAATACTTGGCAGTTACTTTTCTCCCCTGACTCAGTGCCCCTTACCTTCTGCTCCTGTTTCCTCCCCCTTTTCTCCTGGAAGTCATTTTCCAAAGTATATATAAGCCATTTCCTAACTTTGCAATATCTTTCAACAGTGTATAAAAAGACTAAGTAGCTATTTGGCCACTGTGTAGACCTGCCCTTGTCAAACTTTAATATGTATGTGAATGCCTTGGGCATTTTGTTGAAGTACAGGTTCTGATTTAGTGCGTCCAGGGTGATATCTGAGATTCCTAACTTCTATCAAGTTCCCAAGTGCTGTTACTAGTCCTAGAATCACACATTGGGTAGCAAAGATTGGAACCTTTCCATAGACTAAAGTGGCCCTAAACCAAAAATTTAAAAGAAGAGTTGATCATAAAAAGTAAATATATTCCATTTTTTTAAAAAAGTCATTTCCATTTTCCTTACTTTTCACAAAAAAATGTTTTTTATTTCAAAACTGAAATGTTCAGAAAGGCAATGCATAATTCCTACAAATATTCTATTCTCTTGTGACTTCTCTATATTATGATTTATACATTTATAAATTTGAATATCACAATTTAATTTTGAGAACATAAACATGTAAGACAGCAAATTAAACTAAAATATGATTATTAAGGTGATTAGATAATTTAAAAATAAACATTTCTCAATACTATTTAAAACATAGTATAAGCTTTATTTGTATGTGTTGTAGAAACAAAATTTCCATGATACAAAATAGTACAATAATCTAAAAATGCTGCAAGAGATAACACTTACTCAACCAATTAGTAAATTTACAAAAAAAGTTCTTTATCTTAGGTGAAGGTATTAATTTTTTTTTTTCACTTTTCTTTCAAAATCCCTTAGTAATCAATAATTTTCCTACTGGATAATAGAAATATAAATAAATAATGTCTAATTAGCAAAAATAGTTACTTCAGAAATGAAGAAACGAGTCATGACTATAAAAGCTATTATCCACTCAAAAATTATAGAAACATTTATAGATTGAGTGCTATTCTAAAATTCAGTAACACTCCATCTTATAAAAATATGTACATTCTTCCCCCTTTTCTTAAAAATATATGCTAGGTTTTTTTATTTTAGCACATGCCCAATAAAGTCTTGGGATCCTGGTGAAAACTGAAGTGCAACAATAACAACAAAAAGTTTCATTAAAAAAAAAAATACTTCTTTTAGGATTTCTCTTTTTTCTGTATATTTATCTGCACTTTTCCACATAGAAGAGGTAGGGAACTGACTAAAGAAAGGTTCAAATTTACTCACATGTATTATTAGAGGAAATGTCTTCTGCAGAAAAACTATAAAGGGTGGTGATGACAATAGTTGAAGAGAAAAATAATGGTGGTCAGATAAAGAAGATGAATAAGTATTGAGAGGACCAAAGCATCTGGATGAAACACAATGAGTGGTTCAACAGAAGGATTCATGGTGTTTGCCTTAATGATATCCCAGAAACTTGGTAATATTATATAAATCTTAGGGACAAACTTTAACCCTATGTAATTAGCTTCAAATCATATAAGAATTCAGTAAGTTTTTATGATATTCCACTTAAGAAATTACAACCTCATGCAAATTTAAATGACATTCAAAAAGTTTTTTAAAAGAAGATGTTGTTAAAATACCAATAATACCAACAAATCTGCAGATTCGTTTATAAAATGTTAGTCTTGCAGAGTATTTTAAGCTTTCATAGAAGACTGTATTTGTGAAATTCATTTACCTCTATTGTATTATTTATCATGTAAGAATGAAGTTTACTTCTTATCTTAAGTACGTCACCAACCATTTAATAATGTGGAAAATGTAACCCAGATGACAAATTCATTTTGTTAAGCAGAGAGAAATGAAAGAAATGAATCTGTTTCAAGATAACTTCCTCATGCAGAGGAAAATATTTCTTTTTTATTAGCTCCATCTGATGGCTGGTTTGGTGTTTACACACTGCCTGGCTATAAATTTCCAGTAATTTTGTATTTTTTCTCCTTCTCTTCTCTCAGAAAGATGTGCTGTATTGATTAGAGGCTCCTTAACTGATTATGTACCTAATTAGTTTACTGAATTTTGCAAAGTATTTACTATTATAAAGAATGTTCAAGCTAATCTTGTCAGTGTTTTTTTTTTCTTTTTTCCTTTAAACTGAAAAGCATAAATATCAGAGATTACAATGGTGTAAAATTAAAAATATGAAACTATTGCTGATAATGTTCTGTATGTACATCTGCAAACATAACTCTTAGATAAGCATAGCCTGCCCTTTTGCCTAATTTATGTTGAGTATGTATATCTGATGACAAATTTTAAGAACATTAAAATGACTTTATGTTTCTCATTCAGATTTTATACTTACAGACTAGTTTGGCAAAAACCTACTTATATAATATACTATCCTAATATTATGTAATATGAACATACATGCATGAAAATGCAGTTTTTCCAATGCAGAAAAAAAGTAACTCAGGGTTTAAATACATTTGAAATGCAGGGTGGGGCAAAAGTAGGATTACAGTTGTTATGGAAAATAATACAATAATTAATCAATTATGATACAAGAATAAACTCTCTCTTACATATTCACAACTATAAACTTACTTTTGCTCCACCAAGTATTAACTTAGTTGAAAGATTCAAAAATAAGTAAATTTAGGAAAATACTATACCTCAGCATTATATTCCCATAACTGATTTCCTCTCATGTGGTGGCATTTTAACATGATTACAGGTCCATTGAGTCTAGAAACATCCAAGCACAAGTCATCGGTTCGGATTTCTTTGTCAGCGGTGTAAGAAAATACCTGAAAATATAAAGTTCAGCTAATAAAATGATATTTTCTTAAAAACAAAAAGACACAGTATAGCAGGTTTATCAAACGAACTTTTCATGATCTTTGTTGTTTGAACTTGTGAAGCTAATTTATATCCCCAAATCCTTTTCCTCAACTGCAAAATAGGGATAGTGTCACATGTTTTATAAGGTTTTTGTGAAGTTTCAATTTAACAAACTAAATTATAAAATGCTTATGATTTGCCAGCACCATCTTTTCTGCAGTATACTTGCCTTATAAAGCGCACACAGGTTCAACAAAATAAAGTTTGTAAATTGCATGGAGCTCAATAAAAGGCAGTCTTGGTTCCCACCACCATATGTCCAATTCCTCACTTAGAGACAAGGATATTTTTCATAAAGCACTTTATATCTTCCTTTCCATAACAAAAGTACATCATGTAAATTTTATTAAATATTGTCAATCAATCTGTGAACGTGGTAGAATTATCTTCTCTAGAAAGCTCAATATAGATAGGCTCTCTGCTTATCTTTCTCATGTGGGTTGGGCTGGGCTTGACAACAATTCTCAAAATATCCGAGAAATGTCAGGATGGATTGTAGACTCATTGCTAGCTAATTCAAACTGATACTATGTAATCTCTATTGCTTTGTTCCTGGTATGAACAATTTATTTATAAACATTTATAAACATTGATTATAAAAGTTTTATGAGAGTTACTATGTTGTTTTCTTCCATTGGCTCTGATAAGCATGATTCAGGATTCTGTGGGTATCTATTTTTTCTCTTGTAATGTCTAGAAGAGGAGGGTAATCTCAGGGTCTTTTTTGTTTCCCAAAGCAATCTGATAAGATTGGAGGAAGTTGGCTCTACAAATCACTTATAAACTCTGGAGCCCTAATCTTTAAGCTGAACAAGTTGATCTTAAAAGGATTGCTACTCAGGATTTCTCTGAAAATCACAAGTCAGAAGAGGAACATGCAAAGTCAATGATGGAGCCCAAGAAACCTCTTAAGCCAACATCTTAAAAGGAAATACTTCACAGAGGTTGTATATTCTACTCAACAGTATAAAAAAGTATAAGCGAAGCTCCTTTAATTGAACTACATCTTCCTTTGTAATCTGTTGGTCAAGTTAGTTCTACAAACAATGAAGAAGGCAATTTTTACTCAATTATTCAGCTCTCACATAAGAAGTGAATGACTTTTTATTCCATTTGTGGACCATGTTACTTATTATTTTTTCCAAGAATACTTTGATCTCTGTAACAACTTGGGTTTTATTGTCTTGCACTGTATTAGTTTTCTAGGACCAAACAAAGTACTACAACATACTGGATGTCTTATACCAAGAAGTTTATTTTCTCAGAGTACTGGAGGCTGGAAGTCTAAGATCAAGGTATTAACAGAATTGGTTTCTTCTGTGAACCTTTTTCCTTGGCTTATAGATGGCCATCTTCTCCCTGTATCTTCACATGGTCTTCTTTCTGTGCTTATCTGTGTCCTAATCTCCTCTTATCAGGACAACAGTCCTAGTCACTCTGATTACCTCATTTTACCTTGATTACATCTTTAAATATGCTAACTCCAAATATAGTCACATGTTGAGGCCCTGAAATTACGAGTTCCCTAAAGAAATGCCTTTTGGAGGTCAAAGGGTACAGTTCAACCCATAATTCCTATTAACCCTTTAAAATGTATGAAAAGAGATAATGCATCTTTCTCTACCACTTGATGAAAACTACTGGGTTTATTATTTTTTTACTTGCTTATTTAGATATCTTGGGGATTCAATTCAGAAATTAGATTGGTATGTTTAATATTATCAATTGAAACGCTGAATGAAATATAGTGGCAGATCATCTCCCCTTCTCTAAATTGGGCTGCTTTAGGTTGGAAGTCTGCAGTGGGAGAGGGCAGCATTGACTTCTCTATTTCATTGTTTTAACTTGTTTTGTTTTGTTTTGTTTTGTTTTCATTCTTATCTCCCTTACCCACTCCCAAATTCCTCCAGGGTCCTAATTAGCTTTTGATTCTTCCAGGTTGGTAAAAGTCTAGGAGAGATCTTACCTGAACTGTCTCTTACAGCTCCTTGCTGTTCTCTGACCTGGCAGAATTTGATGCCCCCTCTCCTGACTGTGGTTCTTCCTAGATTCCCATCACTAAGTACCTCTCACTGCAGTGCTAAGAGGACCACTTTTTATTACTTGACAACTCAGAGAGGCAAGATGACCTAGGAAGGGCAGTAACTGTAATTCAGTTTCATGGCCAGCTTTGCTATGTGTGAGTCAGGTCACAGCCTGCCAATCTCTAAAAGTATAAGAAGCACATAGAAAGCTCTCAGAGTGGGGTCCTACATAATTTATAGGGACCAATGCAAAATGAAAATGCAGAACCTATTGTTCAAAATTATTCTATATTTAAGATTACAGGGCCCTATTAAACTGTAAGAATTGCACACCCATGAGGTGCCTTTGCCTTGAGTCCTCCTCTTCATAGCTTTGTCACTGGAAACTGGCCCCATCCCTCTAGAGCAGTAGTTCTCAACCTTTCTAATGCCGCGACCCTTTTAATACACTTTCTCATGTTGTGGTAATCCCCAACAATAAAATTATTTATTTATTTATTTTTTAAATATATTTTATTGATTTTTTATAGAGAGGAAGGGAGAGGGAGAGTTAGAAACATCGATGAGAGAGAGAGAGAGAGACATTGATCAGCCACCTCTTGCACGGCCTCCTCCTGGGGATGTGCCCGCAACCAAGGTACATGCCCTTGACCGGAATCGAATCTGGGACCTTTTCGTCCGCAGACCGACCCTCTGTCCACTGATCCAAACCAGTTTCGGTCATAAAATTATTTTTGTTGCTACTTCATAACTGTAATTTTGCTATGAATTGAAATGTAAATATTTGTGTTTTCTAATGGTCTTAGGTGACCCTGCTAGCGGTTCTCAACTTGTGGGTCGTGACCATTAGAAATCACAGATATTTACATTACGATTCATAACAGTAGCAAAATTACAGTTATGAAATAGCAACGAAAATAATTTTATGGTTGGGGGTTACCACAACATGAGGAACTGTATTATAGGGTAGCAGCATCATGACCCCTTTGGGGGTCGAATGGCACTTTCACAGGGGTCGCCTAAGATCATCGGAAAACACAGGTATTTACATTATAATTCATAACAATAGCAAAATTACAGTTATGAAGTATGGTTGGGGGTCACCACAACATGAGGAACTGTATTAAAGGGTCACGGCATTAGAAAGGTTGAGAACCACTGCTCTAGAGGGAGGGCAACTATTCCCCTCAAAGAATTCCTTACAAAGTTCTCTACCTTTTGAAACCTCTTGTCCTCCTGTTATGTATTAAATTGTCTCCCTGCAAAAGATATGCTAAAATCCTAAACCCCAATATCTCAGAATGTGAATTTATTTGGAAACAGGGCCATTGTAGAGGTAATTACTTAAGTTACCAGGCGGTACTGGAGGAGGGCAGGCTGTCGGAGACCAAACATTGTTCTCACTAAATGGATGTAAAGAGGCTAGAAGGCTGGTCAAACCTTGAAGCTCTGAAAGGTCAAAACCAGCCACTCCCTATCTAATTGAGACAATGAACTTCCCCATTAAATAAGCATGTCAATCCTGACTGATAAGATAATCTACTTTTGGAATTGCCTGCTTCAGGGCAAAGGGTGTATCCCAAACCTAAATAAAAGGGATGGCAAGGCCAAAGGAAGGTGGCAGTCCTTTCCACTAGAGGAAGGCTCCCGCCTGGCCCCCCAATATCGCCAAATTAATGTTTTCTAGTCTCTCATTTCGTTTGCGTTTGGCCTCCTTCAGAACCCAAACCCTGACCTGGGAACCCTGAACCTCGCGGGACATGGAAAGAGGATCCCACAGCAGGCCTTAAACCAGTGGTCAGCAAACTCATTAGTCAACAGAGGGGCAAACCGAGGCTCGCGAGCTGCATGAGGATCGCGAGCTGCATGTGGCTCGAGAGCCGCAGTTTGCTGACCACTTCCTTAAAGCAAAATGACTGTCATCTTTATAAGAAGACAGACATACAGAGCGTAGACAACACACTTGTGAATCGGGAGATGGGAATTGAAGCCATGTGCTTACACGCTATGAGAACTGCTGGCAAATTCCAGAATCTAGAAGAAGCAAGGAATGATTCTCCCTTACAGGTTTTAGAGGGAGTATGCCCATCTGACAGCTTGATTATTGAGCTGTAGATTGAAAAATTGTGAGACATGCCCTGACTGGTTTGGCTCAGTGGATAGAGTGTGGCCCTGAGGACTCAAGGGTCCAGGTTTGATTCCAGTCTGGGGCATATACCTTGGTTGCAGGTACATCCCCAGTAGGGGGTGTGCAGGAGGCAGTTGATTGATGTTTCTCTCTCATCGATGTTTCTAACTCTCTATTCCTCTCCCTTTCTCTATGTAGAAGTCAATAAAATATATTAAAAAAAGAAAATGTATAAAAATTGTGAGACAATAGATTTCTGTTGTTTTAAACCATCCAGTTTATAGTAGTTTGTTATGACAGCCTTAGGAAACTAACACAGTTCCTTTTATTGCCATGCAGGTAGGAGGGTCTAAAAATCATGGAGTTGGTGTTTCAAATTGTCACTGCAAATTCTGTACATAGGGAAGTCTGGTTCTATATTTTATATCTATTGTATCTCAGTGTCTGGGATGAAAATTATGACATCCAGTTATACTTTACAAAAGCTTTGGAACAACCATTTTTGTGATAATTTTTCTATTTAAATATGCACAGTGGTCTTTACTGTAACTAGGTGATTTTTCTTTTTATGCATATTTACAGAGCTCAAATTTATTTGTGTTTCTTAACTGATATTTTAAATAAGTTTATAATCCTTCAAATATACACAATGAAGACAAATTTTTAACAATTTTCAAGGACTGCTATGAGAATGATCTTCTAAAATATTCTGTATGAAATTAATGCTTTATTTCATACAATGAAAGATTGTATCTATACATTCTTTTAAAAGTTTTATCATGCTTAAAATGCTAATGTTGTATAGTTACTTCTTTAAAAATACTCCTTTATCTTTACTTCTCTGGAAAAATGCAAGCAAATATTTGCTTAGATTAGTACCATAAGCACATCTTACAAGCAGTGCAAGTTTCAAAAAAAATTCACTGTTTCCTTATTTGGCTTCTTCAGCAAGAGGCTCAGGAACTAAACGCCCTCTACTGGCTCTGACTTGCCATAGGCCTTTTCTTTTATCCTTGGATGGAGAAAATATTTTGCAATATACACAATTTGTTACATGTAATCTCTCTTTAAAAGGTTCACACACTTATTTTATCCACCTTTACTATTAAGGTTGGTATTTCCCTAGATTTAATTTTAATTTATAAAGCAATTTCCCTGTTGAATTCCTCAGAACAATATTTTCCATAAAGTTCACTTTTAAGTGACTCTATCACTTTATGCCAACTGCTTCATTACTTAGATCAAGACATCAA